>JAGFNQ010008886.1:0-44567 GCA_024364735.1 Boesenbergia rotunda | reverse complement strand
ATTCTTTAATCATTCTTCTCACATAAGCTCAATTTGTATTTCTAGGATAATCACTCGATCATGTCTTCTCTGAATTTGCGTTCCATTTTGGACACCAATAAACTGACTGGGCCAAACTTCATGGACTGGCTTCGAAACCTGAGGATAGTCCTCAAGGCAGAGAAGCTTGCTTATGTCCTTGAAGATCAACTTCCCAACCGTCCTCCTGAAAATGCAACTCCAGACCAGTTTCCTGAGTTGCTCAACCTGCTGAAGACTGTAGAGCCTTCTGTGAAGCAGGATCAAAAGACGGTACTGTTAGTTGGTTCCTCGAAGAAAGGTTCTAAGAGGAAGGCCAAAGAACAGAATAAGGGAAAGAAGAAAAAGGCCAAAAAGACTGAAAAGAAACCAAAAGGCACTTGCCATCATTGTGGCAAGGAGGGTCACTGGCGAAGAAACTGCAAGGTTTATCTTGAGTCCTTGAAAGAGAAGGCATCCGATGCCCCATCCTCTTCAAGTATCTTCGTTATTGAATGTCACTCTATTTCCTCAAACACCTGGGTACTTGATACTGGGTGTAGCTCACATATATGTAATGACATACAGGGGCTAAGGAATAAAAGAAGACTCGTCAAAGGAGAAGCAAATTTGCAAGTTGGAAATGGAGCAAAGATTGCTGCTGTTGCCATCGGAACATATTTGCTAAAGCTCCCTACTGGACGTGTCTTAGAATTGGATAATTGTTATTTCGTTCCTTCGTTAATAAAGAACATTGTATCTATTTCATGTTTGAATGAAAAGGGTTATCATTTAACTTTTAGTAACAATTGTTGTTACATGGCGTTCTTTATGGGAATGGAATTTTATGCAATGGCATCTACACGTTAGATTTATCCAGTGACGTTTTCAATATCGAAGTTAGCAATAAACTTGCTCGAATAGATAATCAAATAGACTCCTACACTTGGCATTGTCGTCTTGGCCATGTAAGTAAGAAATGCATGATCGAATTACACCGATGTGGAATTCTGGAATCATTTAAACCCGGTTCATTTGATACATGCGAATCATGCTTAAAAGGCAAGATGACTAAATTACCCTTTTCCAGAAAAGGTAATCTAGTGGGAGAATTGCTTGGTCTAATACATACTGATGTATGTGGACCAATGTCAACTCCTGCACAAGGAGGCTATAGCTACTTCATCACCTTTATCGATGATCACTCACGATTCGGGTATGTGTTCTTGATGAAACACAAATCTGAAGCCTTTGAGAAATTCAAAGAGTTCAGAAATGAAGTAGAGAAACAGCTTCGCAAAAGTATTAAAATACTTCAATCCGATCGGGGTGGTGAATACTTAAGTCAAGAGTTTCAAGATTATCTTAGGGACAATGGGATATTGTCCCAATGGACTCCGCCGTATACACCACAGCATAATGGTGTATCTGAGAGGCGCAACCGAACCTTGATGGACATGGTTAGGTCGATGATGAATCATGCAACTCTTCCAAAATCCTTTTGGGGCTATGCACTTAAGACAGCTGTTTACTTGCTAAACAGAGTCTCGACCAAGGTAGTCTCTACTACTCCATATGAGACATGGAATAGTAAGAAACCCCACTTAACTCACCTTAAGATATGGGGTCGTCCTGCTTATGTGAAGCGAATTGTATCAGACAAATTGGATGCTAAGTCTGATAAATGTCTATTTATTGGATACCCTAAGGAAACGAAGGGTTACCAATTCTATCATCCCTTGGAACAAAAGGTGTTTGTTTCAAGGCATGCTGTATTTCTGGAAAAAGAATTTCTTTTACAAGAAAATAGTGGGAGTGGCATTAAACTTGATGAAGTTCAAGAAACTCCAATAGACATTACAGAGACACCTAGTCTAGACCCACGACCAATACCTCATAATGATGAGCTATCAGTTGAACCTAAGACTACACCACCTCTTCGTAAATCTGATAGGACACGCAATATTCCAGAGAGATACGGATTTCTCGTAAGTGAATCGAACGACGTGTTACTCATAAGCGATGACGAACCTATCAGTTATGAAGATGTTCTGAAAAGTTCAGAAAGGGACAAATGGCTTGAGGCCATGAAGTCGGAAATAGATTCCATGTACGAAAACCAAGTATGGGACTTGGTTAACCCACCTGAAGGGATTAAGCCCATAGGGTGCAAGTGGGTTTTCAAGAAGAAAACCGACATGGAAGGTAATGTTGTTACCTTTAAGGCTAGATTAGTGGCAAAAGGATATCGTTAGAAGCAAGGAATTGATTATGACGAAACCTATTCGCCAGTAGCTATGCTTAAATCCATTCGGATGCTCCTAGCCATAGCAGCTCATTATGATTATGAGATATGGCAAATGGATGTGAAACAGCTTTCCTTAATGGAAACCTGCTTGAGGATGTATACATGATACAACCTGAAGGTTTCACATCGGTTGATAAAACCAAAGTATGCAAGCTTCGATGATCCATATATGGACTGAAGCAAGCATCTAGGAGCTGGAACATCCGTTTTGATGAGACAATCAAAAAGTTTGATTTCTCACAAAATCCAGACGAACCTTGTGAGTACAAGAAGGTTAGTGGGAGTGCAGTCGTATTCCTAGTATTATATGTCGATGACATCTTACTTATAGGAAATGATATATCAGTCTTACAGACAGTTAAAATTTGGTTGTCCAAAACTTTCTCCATGAAAGACCTGGGAGAAGCAACCTATATCCTTGGGATTAGAATCTATAGAGATAGATCAAAACGGTTGCTTGGTCTTTCGCAGTCTACATATATAGACCGAGTGCTAAAAAGGTTTAGCCTGTCGGAATCCAAGAAAGGTTACCTTCCCATCAGGCATGGGATCAACCTTTCAAAGTCTATGTGTCCGCGCACAGAAGACAAGAGGATTTGCATGAACAAGATTTCCTATGCATCCGCGATAGGATCTATCATGAATGCTATGTTGTGTACTAGGCCCGATGTATCGTATGCTCTGAGCGTCACAAGCAGATACCAGTCGTATCCAGGAATGGATCATTGGACGGCTGTTAAGACAATCCTTAAGTACTTAAGAAGAACTAAGGATGTGTTCCAAATATATGGAGAAGGAGATATGGTAATACGTGGGTATACAGATGCCAGTTTTCAGACAGATAAGGATGACTCCAAATCTCAGTCTGGATACGTATTTACTTTGAATGGAGGCGCAAATAGTTGGAAAAGTTCCAAACAAGACACCGTAGCGGATTCTACCACGGAAGCGGAATATATCGCAGCTTCGGAAGCAGCAAAGGAAGCAGTCTGGATCAAGAAGTTCGTCTTCGAACTTGGTGTGGTTCCAACCATTGATGAAGCAGTGCCGGTTTACTGCGACAACAATGGAGCTATTGCATAAGAAAAGGAACCAAGATCTCATCAGCGATCCAAACACGTGCTTCGCCGCTATCATCTGATTAGAGAGATTATAAGTAGGAATGACATAGAAATTGAGAAAATTCCCACTGAAAGGAATTTAGCGGATCCTTTAACTAAGGCCTTGCCTCAAAACAAGTTTGAGGGTCATGTTAGAGACTGTGGTATTGGATACCGTAGCGATTGGCATTAGGCCAAGTGGGAGTTTGTTATTGATATGAGAGAAGTGTCCTAAGGCAATCGCCTTATGATTGTAAATATTTATTTTAATAAATGATAATTCACTATTTGAGTATACATGTTTGTGTATTTGATTGGCATCTTAAACTCATCTACTGAATGTCCGCAATGCAACTCACAGCATAAGAGAATTTGTGATGGGATCACAACTAGTGATTATCTCTAAATGTGCAAATGTGAAGTATTGAAAATATCCCTAGTCGATGAATTGATAAAAACGGGCACTATCAATTCTGTTGAGACTAGCATGGGTTATTCTCTAATCAGCTGATTCTCACTGGCTGGTGACATTGCGATGTCCGGAGATAAACATGGATGCTAGTTAAGGGAACTAGTTCATTGGAGTGACTAGCTGTAAGACTTCATATGGTTATCTATATAGATATGTCAATGATGTTCTTACTGCGGCTTAAGTGCGATGTTCCTTTGACTTGCGGTGTTCAAGTCATCTTGGTCATGGAGACTTATACTTTAACATCTTAAGCAAGCATCTCCAAGGAGGTGTGGACCTAGGATGATTGGGTATAAGCCGAAGTGCCCGAAGATGTTTGAACAGCCTACAAAGGATTCACCACTCCTTGCGAGGAGATGTATACCCAGGCCTATCGTCGGATTGTTACTCAAAACCTCTGGCCAGAGTATATCATGTTTGGAGTGCGAGTCTCTAAAATACATGAGAGTAATTAGAAATCCAAAGGACGAGAAAGACATTACTTGGGCTAGGTGTGACGTAGTCAGTCTAGTGGGGACTGACACAAACAGACCATGTCCTGAACCAAGTGGGTATAAGGTGGTGAAGGGAATGGGGCATGATTCATTAGAGCTGCTGAAGGGTTTCGGAATTCTTTCTGAGGTCAACCGTTGATCTTACGATTAATTGGGGGTCATGATGTACTACTAGGTGCCACTCATGATCGTTCTATAATTGGTTGATTATAGACGGCCAACATAAATCGAAAGCCTATTTAGTCACACGCACTACGAGTAATCCGAGGGATTTAAAACGAGTTGAAAATTGGATTTTCCGATCAAGAGAAATAAGTCGAATCTGAATTTATCGGAGGCGCAATGGAAGCTAAAAATGGCTAAGTCTTTTGAAGGCTTATTGGGCGAATTAAATGAGTTTAATTCGCGATCGGTTCGGCTTGGTTAGGCCGGCCAAAGAGGGTGCCAAACCCCTTGGGTTGGCCGGCCACAAGAAGGGGAAGAAACCAATTTAATTGGTTTAATTAATAAAATAAATCTAGTGCGATTTGTTTTATAAATTATGGATAAATAAATTTGTGTAAAGAAATTTATATAAATAAATTTATAGAAATTTATTCTTTTTATGGAAATTAAAATGATCCATGGAATGGTTTATTTTAATTTTATAAAATCAGTTATGAATTGATTTTTTCATGATAAGAAAGTTTATAAATTTCTTATAAAATTTATTCCATAATAAAAGAAGAGATTAATTAGTTTTATTATAAAGTTAGTTATAATAAAACTTAGTTTAAACGGAATAATTCATAAGAGAATTTATAGGATAAATTTCTTATGATAACTAATTCCATTAATTCCGTTAAGAGGGAGACTTGGCAAGGGAGGTGCTACTATATAAAGGAACCAAAGGCAAGCCCTTAATTCGAACAATTGATATAGAGCTATCAAGAGATAATTCTCTCCCTCTCTCTCTTATTCTCTCTTCTTCTTCCCTTAGGGCCGGCGCCCTCCTTAAGGATTAGGGCCGGCTCCCCTTGTCAAAACTAGGGTCGGCGCACCCTCACCCCTCCAAGTTGGTTGCCGTGAGCTATCAAGAAGAAGGAGAAGCCAACCAAGTAGAAGAAGAAGCGGATCACAATTGCTCTCTTCTCGGAATTTTGATTCCGTTACTTTGGTGGTTAGTTTCCTATCTTTTCTCTTGTTCTTCTAGTTGTGCCTTTAGAGAATCTAGTAGTTCTCGTCGGCACAAAACTCGTGACTTTGCGAAGTCATCCCGAAGAGAACTCGACGTGGACCCGAATAGAGGCGAAGCTTCCAAGGGACGCTACGGTTGGATCTCGTCCCTTACTTCGAGTTACGCGAGGTACTTAGTAAATTAGTTTACTTTTTCCGCAAAGTTTTAATTTATGATTATGTCCACACACCATAAGGTTGCATGCTAGATACGTGGTTGAAATAATTTAAGAAATTATTTTATGCTAATTCTTCCGCTGCACGTAAAAATTTAAAATTTTACGAACCCGTATCCTTGTCGACATGCACCCAGTCCCAACAGGATGGACTCTAATTGGGCCACGGGAGCATAGGTCTCATCATAATCAAGGCCTTCAACTTGACTGTAGCCCTTGGCTACTAAGCATGCCATGTTTCTTATGATTTCTCCCTTATGGTTTAGTTTATTTTTGAAGACCCATTTGGTTCCAATGATTGTGGTCTTCTTGGGTCTAGGGACTATGTCTCATACTTGACTTCTTTCGAATTGACCTAGTTCATCTTGCTTGGCAATGATCCAATCAGGATCATTTAATGCTTTATCAATTTTTCTAGGTTCAATTTCGGAAATTAGGGCAACTTCATTAGCCTCATTCCTAAAGAATGATCTAGTCCTAACCCCATGATGGATGTCTCCAACAATCTGGTCTTGGGGATGGTTAGAGGCTAACCTAGTTGTCCTTGGTGTTGGTGGTGCTTCTTGAATGATTTCACTAGGCACTAGCTCAGCCTCAGGATCCGGCTGATCTATGTGTTGTCTAGGCTCACCATCATCAGACTCATCACCATCGACAACATTCGAACTTTCATCAAAACCCAGTTGCCTGAGTTCGAATTGAGCTCCTTCGACATCTTCTGATTGATCATTTGCTTTTGGAATTTCTTCAAAAACAACATCAGAAGATTCTTCAACCAATCTAGACTTCTTGTTGTAGACTCGGTAGGCTTTGCTAACAAGAGAGTACCCGACCAGTATCCCTTCATCAGCCTTTACCGTGAACTTTCCAAGGTGGTCCTTGGTGTTCAGGATAAACACCTTACAACCAAACACCCTATGATGTTTAACCGTAGGTGGTTTTCCAAACTAAAGCTCATGGGGAGTCTTACCTAAGAACCTATGGATGAGAACTCGGTTTTGCACGTAGCAAGCTGTAACGCCCACCCCTTACCGTTAAGGCGGCGCGTTACCTTTTCTTCCTACTCCTACTTAATTTAACTTATAGCATATGATTCAGAACATTGCAGCGGAAACAACACATAAATATAATCATGTAACATCTAGTAGCATCCATGCCTTAATAAACATCAATAGAGATAACAAGTATAAGGTATAACACATGCTTTCTTATAAAAGTAAATGCTAAGCCTTAAAATGGATCGATCAGCCAAGTCACTACCACACACATTAGCCCTTCCTGTAGTTGCCCATTCCTCAGAAATTTCTATGTTGATCTGCAACATAAGCAAAAAAACTATAAGTATAAAACTTAGTAAACTCTTTCCTACTCACTAAATCCGTACGTCGCATGCATTTTAAAACATATAACATTTCATGAATAGCATAAAATTCATAAGGCACATAAGATACATGAAGACATATAAACATAGAACATGTGCATTTCAAAACATTAGGATGCTCTTTAGAAAATATAGTAAATAATACTTTAAAATCATATACATCATCTTCTTTGGGGTCCCCGGCTTTGTACTCATTCTTTCTTTTGCGTGCATACCCCTATGTAGGGTGCAAGGTAGCTAATCCCGACCTACAGGGGTCTACATTCTAGGTTTACTATCTTTCAGCCTAGGGACAGCATCATCGGTAGTCCGGAACCGTGGATCTTTTCAAGATCCGGTACAAGCCAATCTTTAAAGTAAAATACATACATGCATTCTTTTCTTTTCTTTCTTTCTTTCATATAGAACATGCATTCCTTTCTTTCTTTCTTTCTTTCATATTGCATGTACTATAGACATTCAATCATTCATAATCATAAGCATACTTTCATATATAGAACATGCATTCTTTCTTTTTCTTTCTTTCTTTCATATTGCACGTACTATAGGCATTCAATCATTCATAAACATAGGCATTCTTTCATGGCATAATCATTAGCATAAATAGCAAGACATGGAAGGACCTTTCTTTTAACACATGTAAGTGAAGCAACCATCATGCTAGTTTCATCAATACATCATACATATAACATGCTTGTCTTAATCAAGGTAATATGTTAGTTTAATCTTTCTTTTCTCATCTTAATACATGCCGGTCGAAACTTTATAGCAAGGATATCATAGCATAAAACCCACATAGTATTGGAATAAAGACATACATTACATAAGAGGTCATTTACAAGTACACTGGTAGTCTAGACTTCACTAAACACTAGTTTAGGTGCATGAATTGTACTTGAACTTATTCTTAGCCTTTATTCTAGTAATCGGCCAAAATTCACAGCATGGATAACATAGTATAAAAGTCATATAATCATGGAAATAAAAACATACGTTACACATGGAATCATATACAAGCACAAGGGTAGTCTAGGCTTCATTGAACACTAGTTTAGGTGCATGTTTTGTGCTTGAGCTTATTTTTAACCCTTATCCCAGTATTTGTCTGAAATTCACAGCTAGATAACATGGCATGAAAGTCATCCAATCATGGAAATAAAACATAATTTACATGAGAGATCATTAGCATGTACCAGAGTAGACTAATCTTCACTAAACCTTAGTTTGGGTGCATGAATCGTACTTGCACTTATTCTTAACCCTTACCCTTGTAATTTGCCGATATTCACAGTATGTAAAACATGGTATAAAAGTTCATATAATATGTAAACAAAAACAAATTTTACCATTAAGGTCATATACAAGCATAAAGGTAGTCTAGGCTTCATTAAACACTAGTTTAGGGCATGATCTAGAGTTCTACTTGGATTATCATGCATATGGGTACATGTAACATTTTTTTAAACATCAATACATAGAATGGAGCATGAGTTTAGGCTCAAACAACTTAGATAAGGTACTGACCCTAAGGTATAAATTATTTCCATCACGAAATAAAATACTCAATCACATGCATATCACTTGATTTACTATAACTTCATGAAGGTCTATAAAAATCTATTTTAAGGCATAATTTAAGGTCCCTTGGCCGAATGTTACAGGGGTCCCTTAGCATAGATTCCACAAAATTTCTTGGCCTAAAATATTTATATAGCAAGGAAACAATCATTAGAACAATAGCCCACTTCATGCATCAACATTTATCCATTTCATGACTTGGCCGAATTCGTCCAAGTTCTTTACATCATGGAGGGCATTCAAACACCATGTATCCATCATATATTCATTACAAAAAGGTAGTAACAATTTCATGAACTCTTCCTTTAAGTTTTTGGACATAGAAAAGGGGGTACCCCTTTATGGCCAAAACCTCCCTCAAGGTTTTCTTCCTTTCTCTTTCACCCAACATCACAAGCAAACATAAAAATTATAAAAACACATAAAAAGCCATTATGTTGAAAGTGAGGGAGTCTTACCACTTGCGCTAAAATCCCAAAAGATGTCCTAAACTTTGGAGAAGAAAAAGGGGCTCTTAAACTTGGTACTCCTCTTGTTCTTCTCCTTTTCTTCTTTCGGTTTCTCTAGGGTTGTGATTCGGTTTTGGGGCAGCAAGGAGACCCTAGTCTCTGTGAGGGAGAGGAGGAAGAGGGGAAACAAACTTGGTGAGAAGAGAGTGGAGGCTTGTGGCCGAAAAATGCCTTGGGCATTTCTTCTCCTCTTGCTTTTTATAGGGAGTGAAAAAGCAACCACCTTTCCAATGGTGCCTCTTCATTTTTCATGTGTCTCTTCACTTATTTTCTACTCATCTACAATTTCCCATCTCCTCCTAATAGCACTCCCCTGCTGGGTGAATTGGTTACATTTGCATTCTTAAAGCTTGGCTTTTCTTTGAGGTCCAAGGTTCAATCATTGGCACCTCCTCTTCTTTTTGCTTTCTCTTTCTTTCATTTTTTTCCAAGCCCGCATAACCAAAGCCCAACAAGAGAATGCTAATCATTTTATTCATACACATGCATATGCATAATATTATTCATCCATTCATGTGCATGATATTAAACATAATATTAGTATAACACATAAACATGATTATCACACATTCACTTCATGTCAAAAGGTGCCTAATATTTCCTTATTCACAATTTCCCCCACTAAATTCATAACTTTATTCATGGCCACATGTTCAATCATTACAACTTTCGAGAGGGAAATTTGGGGCATTACACAAGCTGTATTTACAGCTTCGGCCCACAAGTAGCTCGGTAGTGAGTACTCATTAAGCATGCTTCGCGCAGCCTCTTGTAAGACCCGGTTCTTCCTTTCTACAACACCATTTTATTGTGGTGTTCTTGGAGTAGAGAACTCATGTCTATACCCTCTATCTTGACAAAATTCTAAAAACCGTTGGTTTTGAAATTCACCTCCATGATCACTTCTTATTGTCTTAATAGTTGATGATTTCTCATTTTAAACTCTTCTACAAAAAGAAATGAAAACATCTATGGTTTGGTCCTTATATTTTAGAAAATAAGTCCATGTATATCTAGTAAAATCATCAATGATAACAAAACAATATCTACTTCCATTCAAAGATATGATAGTGCTACAATCAAACAAGTTCATATGAAGTAAATCTAAAGCGGTAGATATACTTACAGCGCTTTTACCTTTATGTGCAGATTTTGTTTGCTTACCCATTTGACATGCATCACAAAGTTTGTCCTTTTCATACTTGATGCTTGGTAAGCCATGAACTAATCCCTTGTTGGCTAACACCCGGATATTCTTCATGTTCACGTGTGCTAGTCTCCGGTGCCAAAGAGTGGACTCATCTTCTTTTGACATGAGACACTTAGCAAATGCATTAGTAGCACTTTTAAAGGAAACTTGGTAAATGTTATCTACTCTTGTTCCTACTAGTACCGTGTCAACATTGTCATGTTGTCTAACTAGACATTGACTTGATTGAAAATCAATTGTGTAACCCGCATCACACAATTGACTGACACTTAGGAGATTAAATGTCATCCCCTTGACTAGAAGAACATTCTTTATCCTAAGACATTCGGATATTTGAATGTCACCTATTCCTATGACCTTAAGACTACCATTGTTAACAAAGGAAATATTACCTCTACTTTTTCTTTAAAGTGTGGTAAACAATGATCTATCCCCGGTCATGTGTTTGGAGCATCCACTATCATCGAACCAAGTTGATAGATGCTCCCCCTCAATCACAACCTACACAATTCGAAAAATAAAAGTTTTAGGTACCCAAACCTTGGGACCTAAAGCACCTACTAAGCAAGACTTAGGCACCCATGCCTTGACTACTTTCCTTTGAGCCCTAGGTGTCTTAGATTGTCTAACATCAGTCCTAGACATTAAGGACACAAATGATGGTTCTTTGGGTCGGTAACCAATACCGGCCCTATTGTAGACTGCCCTTTGGGCATTCAAGATCATGTCTAAGGCCTTTGAGCTTGTTGAGAACTTCTCAAGAATACTCTTGAGTCTCTCAATTTCACTCTTCAATGATTTGTTTTCATTTTCTAGCATCTCAACATGCAAATCATCTACATCCTCATCCCTAGAGGATTTCAATTGTTCAACCTCAATTTTCAAATATTTAATCTCATCCTCTAACATCTCTACATGTAAATCATCTACATTCTCATCCCTAGAGGATTTCAATTGTTCAACATCTAATTGCAATGATTTAACCTTAATTTTTGACTTTTTCAACATATTGGTTAAGCATGCAATAGCTCTATAGCATTTTTCAAGTTCGGGGGTGATTACCTCTTCATCATCCGAAGATGATGAAGCCGCGTTTGAGGAGTCGGAGGATTCATCACTGCTTTCTTCTCCTTCAAGTGTCATGAGTGCCACATACCGTGTACTCTTCTCATCCTTCTCTTCTTCGGATGAACTTGAGGAGGATTCATCCCAAGTGGCCTTCAAGGCCTTCTTCTTCTTTTTGGATCTATCCTCCTTCTTCTTGAGCTTTGGACAGTCCTTCATGAAGTGACCTTTCTTACTACATTCATAGCAAGTAATATTATTCTTATCAAGCTTAACTTCACTTGGGTTACCTTTACCCTTGAAGCGTCGACCCTTCTTCATCATCCTTCTAACGAAATTGGCCATCTCGGAGGAAGAAGAGCCGCTGCCATCCTCCTCGGATTCGGATGAAGATGAGGATGAGAAGACTTCCTTCTCCTTCTTCTTCTTGTTCTTTTCTCCTGCAACTAAGGCAATTCCCTTCTCCTTGGGGCCTTTGTTAGCCATTTCATGCAATTTCATTTCACAAAACAAATCATCTAATTTGACAATTGATAAGTCCTTGGAAACTTTGTAGGCATCCACCATGGATGACCACAAAGCATTCCTTGGAAAGGCTTTCAACACATACCTCACAAGGTCGTGATTCTCGACCTTTTCATCAATAGAATGAAGAACATTGAGGACTTCCTTGAACCGGCTATGAAGTTCACTGACCGTTTCATTTTCCTTCATGGTAAGGTTTTGTAGTTGGTTGAGGAACAAATCCCTCTTGACGATTCTTGAATCTCGGGTGCCCTCATGAAGTTCAATGAGTTTATTCTACAAATCTTTTGCACTTGTGAATGGACCAACCTTGATGAGTTGATCTTTGTTCATTCCACATTGTAGGGTTACCACCGCCTTCGCATCGGCTTCACCCTTCTGGGTTTGCTCAACCGACCAACGCCATGATTCTAGTTCTTTGCCTTCATCATCCTTTGGAGGGGTAAAACCCTCCTTCACAATGAACCAAGTGTTGATATCCATCTTAGGTAGTACTCCATCTTCGATCTCCAATATTGAAAATCTGCTCCATCGAAGAAGGGAGGTCGGGGGGGGGGGGGGGGGTGGAAAAACCTTCTCTCAAAGCCATTATAGTTGACTCTCGGTTGTTAATCCGCTTGTACAAAGCCCCAAGCTCTGATACCACTTGTTGGAACTTGGATGGCTAGAGAGGGGGGTGAATATACCCAGACACTTAAACTTTAAAGCTATCGATTTTCTGCAACTCAAAAGTTAGTAGCACAGCGGAAGCTAAAGGAAAACAGAGTATGCAGAAATGAACCCTAAGCTAAGAACAAACACAAGAACGCTAACAAGAGGGTTTATAAGGTTCAGGGATAACTTGCCCCTACTCCTTGGCGTGCCCGTAAGGTGGGCGATCCCTTGATCGTCGGCAGATCAAGCCCCGGTAAATCCGGATAGTAAGCAACCTCCTTCTCGGTGGAGTAACCTCTCCACAGCGTTTCAACAAAGATAAAGTTTTAAGCACAATGAAATACAAGAAGGATCTTACAGAGCACTTAGGACAGCAAGAACCCAAGCAAACTTCTCACCGAGCTCCACCCAGCGCAGATCTCACGCAAGAACTCCCTTCTTCGTGTCTTCTCGTTGATGGACTCGCCAAGCTTCCTGGTTCTTCTTCCAAATGCTCAAGCAACAGAGGTTGCTTCAGACAGTAGAGTAATCACAGTTGCTTGCTCAAGATGATGGAACTACAAATCGCACAAGCACAATGTGGAGAACTTCGTTGTTAAAACTCGTTTTCCACCCAGCACTTAAGTCTCCTCTGCTGATCCCAGGTCACAGCCATCTGCAGCCTCTAGCTGCTCACCTGCAACATCCAGCCTACCACCGAGCTCTCCCTGGACTCCCTGAGCTTCCCTCAGTCAAGCTCCAGTCAGCAGCTCCAGTCAGCAGCTCCAGCCGTTGCAACCTGAGATGGAAAATAGACAAACCTGCTCCAAGGAAAGGCTTCCATTGACTCTCCTTGAGTGTTTGAATCCATCCCTGTCACCTGCACACTTAATCAGAGCATTAGCAAAGCAAATCAGCAGTGAATCAAGTATTAGAGATGAAGCGTAGAGAAATCAGGTATGTTCAAACGCGATCAGAGCGTCTGATAGTGCATTTTAAATTAAAGTGATCGGTCACCGGACCGATCCATGAGCCTCCTGATCGGTCACCAGACCGATCAGCGTGGGTTCAGACCGTTCAGGCTCCATCCTGATCGGTCCCCAACGCTCAATCAGAAATCAGGATTTCTCTGGGACTCTCCGGGACCGATCACCAGACTGATCCCAGGTTGTGGATCGGTCACCAGATCGATCCACCCCTTTGCAGGGCGATTTCTTTGCTTCGCAGTCCAACCCTCCTGATCGATCACCAGACCGATCAGGGCATACTCAGACCGATCAGGCTCCATCCTGATCGATCATAGTGAGAACTCGTGACACATGATCGTTCACCAGAACGATCCAAACAGTGTTCCTGATCGGTCACCAGACCGATCAGGAGCCAAGAAGTAAGGGGAACCAAACCCCACTGTGCTCCCTGATCGGTCACCAGACCAATCAGGAGTAGAGCAGTGAGTGAACTGCATGCTCCCTGATCGGTCACCAGACCGATCAGGAGCCGAGCAGCAGGTTCCCAACCTCACTGTGTGCTCCCTGATCGGTCACCAGTCTGATCAGTCATCGCTGGATCGGTCACCAGACCAATCCACGAAGGAGCACCGTGCTAACTTCCCTGATCGGTCACCAGACTGATCCAGGAACTCCAACCTAGCCCTCCAAGCTAGGATTTCATCCAACCTAGCCCTCCAAGCTAGGACCTGACCCTCCAAACCAGGATTTCATCAACCTAGCCCTCCAAGCTAGGACCTGGCCCTCGAAGCCAGGATTTCATCAACCTAGCCCTCCAAGCTAGGACCTGGCCCTCCAAGCCAGGATTTCATCAACCTAGCCCTCCAAGCTAGGATCTGACCATCTAAGCCAGGTCTTTTTCACACCTAACCCTCCAGGTTAGGACTTTTCACACCTAGCCCTCCAAGCTAGGATTTTTCCCACACCTAACCCTCCAGGTTAGGACTTTTCAACATCGTGCCTAATACCCGATTAGGACTTAATCATAATCAACCTAAACTAAAATCGATGTCAACACCAAAACAACAATCAGGGTCAGACTGCATCAACACTTCTTACCCTTCCTGACTTTCTAGACCAAGCTTTCCTAACGTACTATCATCTTGCCCTACCCTGGTACGATGTTAGGCAAGTGTCAACCAATATTTTTCCTATCTAGCCATTCTAGATTAAGCAAGAATTAAACTAGCGTGAATGCCATGACAGATATATGTGAAGCAATTTAATTTGATTTCTAATGAAATATCAAATTCTTGATTTGATATAGATCGTGTAAATCCGCGAATATGTAAACCCACTTTGACATATTTATTATTATTATTAAGTTAATTGTTCTAGTTCGGTAGAATTTTATTAGTATCATAATTGATTTGAATTTAGATCGTGGATTTTATATTAGTAAATTTTGAATTTTGAATTTTGAATTAAGGATTGAGTTTCTAATTAAAATTGAATTAAAGATTTGCTAAATTTGTTTTAATATTTTTTAAGAATTAAATTATTATTAGAATTTGAGATTAATTAACATTCAAATATTTAATAATTAAATTAGAATTAAAAGATTAAAATTTATATTTTTAAGAATTAAATAATAATTTTGGGTCTAATTGCATCATTTCCGTTAATTCAAAAAATTCTGATTCATCGATTATTTCATTTTATTTTAAGTTTTAAATTTTATTTAATACATCTATTTTATGAATTTTTATAATCTCTTTTAATTATAGCTTCAATTTTCATGAATTCATCTTCATCAATCATATTCTTTTTCATCTTTAGAGTTATATTCAGATTTAATAAAAGTTATATCATTATCTTCAAAATATTTTATGAATTTTTATAATCTCTTTTAATTATAGCTTCAATTTTCATGAATTCATCTTCATCAATCATATTCTTTTTCATCTTTAGAGTTATATTCAGATTTAATAAAAGTTATATCATTATATTCAGAGTTATATTCAGTTATAATATTTAGAATTGCTAATTAAAGTTGTATCATTATTATTAAAATAAGTAGAATAACTAATTAAGGTTTCATGATTATCTTCAGAATTATTTACATCATTATTAACTAATGGTTGAGCATTATCTTCAAAAATATTAATAAAAGATTGAGTATTAACTTCAAAAATATTAATAAAAGATTTAGTATTATCTTCAGAATTAGTAGAATTTATTTGAGAATGATTAATTATGATTTCATTATTATCTTCAAAATTATTAGAATTATTTTCAGAATTATTAATAAGGTTTCATTATTATTTTAAAATTATTAGAATTATCATTAATTAAAGTTTTATTATTTCTTCAAAATTATTAGAATTATCATTAATTAAAGTTTCATTATTATCTTCAAAATTATTAAAATTATCATAAAAATTATTCAAAATATTAGAATTAATATCTAAAATTATAGTATTAATATTAAAAATTAACGAATTAATATTCAATATTTTAACATTATCAATGTTTGATTTTGGACTATTACTAGCTAATTTATCTTGTAGGACATTTAGCTTACTATATAGAAAATTTAATATACCCAAAAAATTAAATTAGGTATTATTGGAAAGAAAATTATCATATACATTTGAATCTAAGTTGACAGGAATATTTTTGCAAGAATTAAACTTTTGTACCTTCTTTACCTTTTTCCTGTTTCCTAACATTTTGGATTCGCTTATTCTCAAGTCTAGACATTGGTTCTTGTAGTGCCCATATTTTTGTCACATGAAGCACAGGATGTGGATTTTGTCCCTCCGGACTCCTGGCGCAGGTACCTCCGTTACCGCCGGTGGTGTTCGAATCTTACGAGTAGGGCACTTGTTTTTGTAGTGCCCTCTCTCCCTGCACTTGAAACAGATTATGTGAAATTTAAAATTAGACATTTTAAAAAATATACCTCTTTCACCCGTGACTCCCTCTCAATTCTTGGCCTTCTTGCTCCTTCAACGATGAGTCCGATCAGAGCCACCAGCTTTGATACCAATTGTAGAATCGGTGGTGTCGATAAGGGGTGGTGAATATCGACTCGTAAACATTTTTCGGAACATCATCGATCGTTTGCTTAATATCAAAGTTGTTAGTAGCACTGCGGAATAATAAAGGAAAAAACATAACACAGTAAACATGGGGATTTACTTGGTTCCCAAACCCCCAGGGTCAGTACGTACAAGGCCTAATTACAGGTAGCGCCCGTCCACTAGTGGTCTCCTTTCCGGAAGCTTTTCGGAGGCTGAGAAACCTGTCTTACAGTTTTTGGTACAGTCACAATAATGATAATGAAATGAACACAATTTGTAACTAAATGCAAACAAACAAAAATGACGTTCCCGACTAATTTGGAAGTCCAAAGCATCGTACACTTCCTCCTGGAGCCTTCTTGGTCGCAGAACTTCGTCTTAGCACTTTTTCATCGCAGGGAATGAGTAATCGTAAGGAAAGATTGATGTTCTGAAATGAGGGGGCGAACCCCCTTATATAGTAGGCATCCGGGCACCCTAGAGCCAATAGAGGCACCTTAAAGGTGGTCGAATCTGATCCAGCCAGCGAACAACATGCAGGGGACAAAATCTGCCTTCTTGGGTTCCTGGGAGAAATGAGGTGACTGGGATGATGGGGGCGCCTCACCATGAGGGCGCCTGGGATGATGGGGGTGCCCGGAAGCCCCTTTTACAGGCCTTGTTCATTTGCGTTTGCTCTCCTATCTTGCCTCCAACTCCAGGTTCCTGCAAGACAAATAAACAAAAGATAAATAAACAATCCTAAGCCCAAATCCTGTAAGTTTGATTGACAGCTAAAGTTGTCTGTTTTGACTTTGGATTTCAAATGAAATCCTAGGTCGAATCGTCCCCTACTGTTCCCTTTTTCGGGGAACGGATTCTCACCTAATCCACTCTGGAGAAGTTACCTTTTGCCAACCGGGACCTCTGGTTGGATTTTTGCTTGGCTTTGGAGACTCTCAGATCTCTAGACGTCCAATCCTTGACCCGTCTCTACTTCTGTCCGCAGTCCTCGCTTAGCTAGGTCTTCTGCCCAATTCTTGATCAGGACTTCGTGCCGAATTCTTCGAATCAGGACTTTAGTGCCCAACCCTCGTCCAGGTCTTCATGCCCAATCCTCGACTAGGACTTCGTGTCCAATTCCACGAACCAAGATTTGGTGGCCAACCCTCGGCCAGGTCTTCGTGCCCAATTTCTCAATCCAGGACTTCGTGCCCAGCTTTATCACCAGGACTTCGGTGCATTGACAAGGACTTCTTTGCTAGTATGTTAATCTTGACTAAACTTTTCTCTACCAAACATCAATGATAGATCGCTTTCGGTACGCTAGAGGGGGTGAATAGTGTTTTCTCGAATCTCTTATACCTACACGGTTAGTTTGCGCAACGGAATATACAATAAAACAATAAGATAAAAACTAACAAATGCTAACAATGAAGATTTACTTGGTATCCACCCCGGACAGGTGACTAATCCAAGAATTCGTCGGTGGATCAATCCCCGAATAACCTCCGGCTAGCCCTCGTCGCTCCTTGTGGGTGGAGAAACCTCGCCACAACACCTTGAACACTATCTGGGCACAAAAGACTACTAACTCACTTTACCCAAGCGAGTTTCGTCAAGAATCTCAGCCACCAAGAAGTCCTCTTTAAATAGGACTCGGGCTGAAACCCTCGCCACCAGTCGACTGCTCCCAGGGCAGTCGACTGGTGCCACTGAAATTCGACCGTTGCACCCCCAACGTTCGAATTCTCAGCCAACTCACCAGCCGCCTACCAGTCGACTGCTCCCAGAGCAGTCGACTGGTCCCAGGCCAGCACCCTTCTGTGAGTTCCATCAGTCGACCCCCCCCAGGGGCAGTCGACTGGTCTACTCACCAACCTAAGGTTACTCTTCCTGAGTCCATTCCACTCTGTACACAAACCCTAGGATTTCTCGAGTACAATCACACAGCACTCGTACCCTCACGACTCGACTGACTCCTCATTCGCAGCCTCGACTATTGCCTTCACGCCCTCTTCATCTTCGGCTCCCGTCCCTCGGATGCACGCAAGCCTCCAGCTCGCCTCCATGTCATCCTTCACGCATGTCTCAAAGTCCGTGCCCATCAGCTCATCGTCCCTGCTCTCCAAGGTCCCTCGGGTGCACACAAGCCTCCAGCTTGTCTCCATGCCACCCTTCACCGTACCGAGGTCGTCCAGTCAAGTCTATATGTGTAACTTGTACAACCTGCACACTCAACATACACATATAAGATCACAAGGGTAAACTAACTTAAACCCTTTGCCCAAACATCAAAACACTTGGTCACTCCGGACCACAGATTGTCTCAACAATCTCCCCCTTTTTGATGTTTGGCAATACGTTTAAGTTAGGGAAACAAGATACTATTCAATAGCAAAAACAATGCATATGCAATGCAAAAATGGATCCTATCCCAAGGCATCCCACACCTAACCCTCCAAGTTTGGACTTTTCACCAAAACGGGTTTTTAAAGCTTTTCCAAAGCTTCCCTTACATTGGACTTACAAAGGCTTTTTAAGAACCTCTCACAGGTTCCCCTTACGCCCAGAACGGAGCATCTATGCTCCCTCTTAATCTTAACTTCCCCTAAACCTAGGGTTCCTTGCAAAATTATGGTTGGTTTCCCAACTTAAACCCAAACTTACTTCTCCCCCTTTGCCATACATCAAAAAGAACCCAACAATATCCCAATTATTGGTTCTTTTCATTCCCAATGATCCTAAACATAGTGTACTAACCCCCATACACTTGTTTTCCATCATTTGGACACCAAACCAGCTGCTGATACCCACACCAACCCTGACCAGTCGACTGCCCCTGTTGGCAGTCGACTAATACTCTAAAAGTCAATTTTTTAGGCCACATTCAAAAATACGCCAGAAATTCCATAATTCTCCAAAAATTCTCAAATTTTGTGGAGAACTTTGTGGTACTCATACCTACTTGGGAAAAATACATTCCACAATGTATCTATCACCATTCCCAAGTTTGACACAAAACTCAAAATTTTCTATGAAAATCAAGGCCAACAAGGAGGCAACCTCCCCATTAACCTATGCCTTCTCCTAATTTTCAATTTTCATTTTCCAAGGCTAAGTTCTACACAACATAACACACTAACACCATGTTGAGATATACCCAACCCAACACCCGAGTTCTTTCCCTTTGGACACCATTAAAGAATTGCTCCCAAGCAACCTTATCCCTAGTGCCAAAAAGAACTCATCAACACTTAAGAAAGTCTAAGAGTTTGCAAGCACATTTGCTAGGATATACCCTATCCTAGAAAAATATGATTTCATGAAAACCAAAAATGTGCTTGACTTTTTGGTACATCTTCTAATTTCCTAAAAGGTTTGGCATTTTGTATCAATTTTCAACTTCATTCATGATTCCTTGTGTTTATTAATTCTAACCATTATCAATTTTCACAAGGAATTGTCCTCAATTTTTTCTTTTCCCATATCCTTAATATGATGAAAGCTTCCCCCTCTTTATCTTTAAATCCTAGATACACATGAGAAACTTATCAAACTTCCTTGAATTTTCATATGGCCTCATTTTATATAATTACCATTAACCCATGAGGCAAACCTTATCTCAAGGAGTATAATCAAAGATCATAATTTTAAAGTCAGGTTCTATCATCCAATACCCTTTTTTCACCTAATCCTTACTGATCAGTTGGCTGCCCAAATGGCAGTCGACTGCAAAAACTTACAGAGAGCTTTTGGGCTTAAGACCAGTCGACTGCGCCCAGGGCAGTCGACTGGTACCTGAATTTCAGTTTTTTCAGTCGAATTTCAGAAATCCCTAAATAATTCTACAAATCTCCAAAAATTATGAAATTTCGTGGGGAGATTTGTGGGGTTGATGTTTACTTGGGAAAAATATGTTTCCAAAGAAATATACTCCAAATCCCAAGATTGGCATGAAACTCAACTTATCCTAAAGTGTATCATTGAAACTCATCCGAAAAGTCTCAATTGTGATTTCTCCTCACTGTTTCTTCTTATCCTTGATCATAGTTCATTTCTATCATAGAATTATATGGTATTCACAAATTAAAACCCAATTTTACCCAATATAATTATATTTTCATTCTTTTCTCCCTAAATTCCCCTTTTTAATGTGTCAAAACCTAGGATTAAGACTTACCCAAATCTTCCAACCCTTTTTGGCACAATTCACCTAATTTCCTAGGAGAGAAACTTTTGAGATCCATTTACCATGGACCCCAAAGGCTCCTAGAGCTCCCCCTTAAGCTCTTAGCTCTAGCCACCTCCCTAGGTGACTCTACCCACACTAGGCCATATCGGTGAGCCCCCGATGATTCTTGGACTACAAACTTGACCTTCTTAACCTCGGACACCTTACCCTTGGTTAAGTTATCCTTTTTACCTTTTGATGGCACACCCTTGCCATCCTTGAATTTTCCCTCCTTGCCATAATCATATTTCTTCCCAGCATATTTCTTTCCATTGGCCTTGGAGGTCTTAAATCGGTACCCTAACCCCGATCTATCATAGTTGGGTTTTAAACTATCCAACACCATATCTAAACCCTTAGATCCAACCTTGAATCTTTCTAGAGTCTTTTCTAATGTTTCAAGCCTTGCCCTCAGGCTTGATTTTTCCTTTCAAACCCTTTAACCTTAGTGTCGCTAATTTTATTTTGCCCATTCCTAGACCTACCCATCTTTCTAGGCATATTCCTTCCCTTCTTGGGATTAATGTCATGATCCTTAGGTCTAGAGGTCTTAGGTTGATCATGATACATGCTTTTCCTAGGGGTTTGATCTACCTTGTTAACCCTAGTCCTATCACTATATCTAAATCCAAAGTTATGCACCATTAAGCATTTTTCATGAAAATTAGCATGCATGGAGGGATGATTAACATTATTTTTAAAATGCAATGAGGAAATTGAAATTGAGTTACATTTTAATTTAGGGTTAGGAATTACCTCCCTTACTCTTGAAGTTCCCCCTTGATGTGATCTTTGCTTCCTTCTTTCTTCTTTCTCCCATCTCCTCAAGTGTCCCATTTTCTTGAGCTCTTTCTTCCTTGGACACTTGGTGTGGTAGTGCCCTAGCTCACCACACGTGAAGCATCGAATCCTCATCTTCTTCTCTTGGGTTTCTCCAGTCCTACACTTTATGTTAGAATTTAATTTAATTGAAATAGATTTAAAGTGTACCTCCGTTTTACCTTTCGGGCACTTGTCCTTGTAGTGCCCCTTTTCGTTGCAACCAAAGCATGTGATGTACTCTTTCGATTTGGCTTTGGTGGAGGTTGAGGCTAGGTTGACTTCTTCTTCAACCTTGGATGACAAGGATGCTTCTTCTTGTTTCGGTGTGGATGAGGGTCTCTCCTCCCCCTCAATTCTTGAAATTGATACCTACTCTTCTTCTCTTGAGGAGATTGATGATCTTTCACTCTCTCCCGCACTTGAAGATGTAGATGACTCAATTTTCTCCTCTCCTTGAATCATGGAGCTCACTTCATCGGGATCTTCTATAAGTTGGACTATTGACCTTTCTTCTTCGAGCTCTTCAACTCTTTGAATTGATGTAGGGTTCTCATGATATCTTTTCAACTTATCCCATAATTCATATGCATTTTGGTATTCCCCTACATCACTCAAAATTTTATTAGGCAAAACATTTTTCAAAATACTAATTACCTTCTCATTGGCCTGAAATTTCTCTTGTTGCTCTTTGTCCCAATATCTAGGACGAAGCCTCTTTCCGTGCTTGTCCTTTGGAACTTTGAAGGGCTCTTCTGTTGGTGCAAGTTGCATCAGTGATGTCCTCCTCTGAATGTTTTAATGTTTGACAATAAGCTTAAGTCAGTGATACATTAAACAAAGGAAGGGGAGTTAAGAGAGGAGTAACAAAATGAACCAAAGTCCTAGTTAACCTAGGCAATAAGTCCTGGTTCGAAGAATTGGCCACTAAGTCCTGATCATGGATTGGGCACTAAGTCCTGGCAAAGGGCTGTGCACCGAAGACCTGACCAGAAGTTGGGCACTAAGTCCTGGTCGAGAACTGGGCAAGAAGACCTGGCCGAGGGTTGGGCACCGAAGACATGGTTCAAGGAATTGGGCACGAAGACCTGGCCGAGGATTGGGCACTGAAGTCCTAAACTTAGGGTTTGGGCACGAAGTCTTGGCACAAGGGACTGAACAACTTTGTTGAGCGATGACTAAGGACAGAAGTAGAGACTGTTGGTGCAAGTTGCATCAATGATGTTCTCCTCTAAGTGTTTTAATGTTTGACAATACACTTAAGTAAGTGATACATTGAACAGACAAAGGGGAGCAAAGGAGAAGTAACCTAAGTGGAAGAAAAGTCCTAGCGAAGGGCTGCTAGGAATCGAAACCCTAAGACCTGGCGAAGGGCTGCTGGGCACCTAGCGAAGGGCTATTAGGCATCGAAACCCTAAGACCTGGCGAAGGGCTGCTGGGCACCTAGCAAAGGGCTGCTAGGCATAGAAACCCTAAGACCTAGCGAAGGGCTGCTGGGCACCTAGCGAAGGGCTGCTGGGCACCTAGCGAAGGGCTGCTAGGCATCTAAGACCTGACAAAGGGCTGCTAGGAACTTGGCGAAGGACTGCTAGGCATTGAAGACCTGGCAAAGGGCTGCTAAGCACTTGGCGAAGGGTTGCTGGGCAAAATTCCGCCCGATGGACTGGGTGGCAACCGTCTCCTGAGGGGAGTAGGTGAATGGCGCGTTCTCGGGGGTGGGAACTTGCGTCGGTTCGACCTAGGGTTTCATGCAAATCCGAAGTCAGAACCAAGTCCTTAAGGTTAAGAATGTGTGTATATTTGCTTTGTATTTTTGTAGCTTGCAGGTAGCTAGAACGGAAGATAAAGCAGGCAAATAACATACATTGGGGCTGGAATCCAACCAAGCAGGGTGACCGGGATGATGGGGGCGCCCCTAGTAAAAGCCTAAAACCCAGTGTTGGGTTGAAAGGCATGAAGCAGGGTGCCCGGGAGGTCCGGGGCGCCCGGGTTCAAAGCTGTTTTGCTGCTGCGAGTTCGAAGCAGGAGATTAGCTTTGACTGGATTCAAGCTAGACGCCCAAGAGGTCCAGGGTGCCCTGGTCAGAGGTTTTATCAACCGCGGCGAGGTCAGCACGGGGATAGGTTTGACCGAGTCGATAGGGGTGCCCCCGACGTCCAGGGCGCCCCCAGGAGCACTATATAAGGGGCTTCGACCCCTCTGCTTGAGACACAACTACTTAGAGCTATTCTGATCATTCTGACCAACGACAACGCGCTAAAGACGAGGCTCTACGACCAAGAGGCTCCAGGAGGAAGTGCGCAGCACTTCGGAGGTCCAGATCGACTGACGCTTCGACATAAGTTGTTTTGGTTTGATTTACATTCTGCAATTCAGTTTATTTATCTTTTTTCTTGTAAATCAACTGTAAGACGGGTTTTCTCCACCTCCAGAAATTCCAGAAAGGAGACCAATAGTGGACTCATGCCGAGTACATAGGCCTTGGACGTACTGACCCTGGGGGGTCAGGAACCAAGTAAATAAATCTCCGCGTGTCTATCTTGTTGTTATTTTTCTGTAATTACTTTTCCGCTGTGCTACTAACGTTCTAAGTCTAGAACGTTCCAAGTTTTCTACGAAGCTTCCGCGAGAGATTTTCACGGTCTATATTCACCCCCCCCCCTCTCTATCGACGGCACCGGTCCGACAGAGACGGGTCAGGGATTGGATGTCTCGAGATCCAAGAGTATCGAAGGCTAAGCAAAAGTCCACCTGAAGGATTGGGTGGCAACCGTCTCCTGAAAGGAGTAGGTTAAAGGCGCTTCCCTGGGGTGGGAACTTGCGTCGGTTTGACCTAGGGTTTCATGGAAATCCGAAGTCAGAACCAAGTCCTTAAGCTTGAGATTGTGTGCATATTTGCTTTGTATTTGTATATCTTGCAGGTACCTAAAATAGAAGACAAAGCAAGCGAACAACACACATCGTGCTAAAAGCCTGGAAGCCAGGTGCCCCCATCAATGGGGGCACCCCAATGGAATCAGGCGCCCCCATCAATAGGGGTGCCTGAGTCAAAGAAGAAAAATAGGTTTTAGCGAAGGAAGGCGGAACAGGCTTCCATTCAGGCGCTCGGGACCATACGGGCGCCCCCATCAGCTCAGGCGCCCAAGTGGAGATGGATAAGCGATGACCGAGCCTACGGATAAGGGATCGCGCAGGAGAGGCCACGTGTAGGCGACCCCATCGACAGAGGCGCCCATATGGGTGCTATAAAAGGGGCTTTGACCCCACAGCTTCAGACAGAATTTCTACATTCATTCTAAGTCATTCCGTGCAAAGCAAAAGTGATCAAACGAAGCTCTGCGACCAAGGAAGCTCCAGGAGGAAGTGCGCGACGCTTTGGAGTTTCGGATTGGCTGGATCGTCTGTTTCTGTTTGGTTTGTTTTAATTCAAGTTGCATTTCAATTCATATCTTTTTGCTTGTATATCAACTGTAAGATGGGTTTTCTCCGCCTTCGAAAATTCCGAAAAGGAGACCAATAGTGGACTCACGCCGAGTACATAGGCCTTGGACGTACTGACCCTGGGGGTCGGGAACCAAGTAAATAAATCCCGCGTGTCTATTGTCTTGCTTTTCGTTACTTTATTATCCGCTGCGTATTTGCTCTTTCTTAGTCCGAAAATTTTATAACGATATTCACCCCCCCCCCTCTATCATTTTCTCCGATCCAACATCTTCAAGTGCAATTCTACATTCCCACTCCATTGCGAACCACGTCTCCATTCTCGCTTTCCAATATGCGAAGTCTTCATTGTCGTAGAGCGGTGGAGTGTAGATATCGTTCCCAAATTTTTCATCCATTCTTCTTCTCCTCTAGCATGTGCTCCCTCGGCGATTAGTCCGATCAAGAGCGGTCCTTCGCTCAGATACCAATTGATAGATCCCTTTCGGTACGCTAGAGGGGGTGAATAGCGTTTTCTCGAATCTCGTGTACCTACACGGTTAGTTTGCGCAGCGGAATATACAATAAAATAATAAGACCAAAACTAACCAATGCTAACAATGAGGATTTACTTGGTATCCACCCTAGACGGGTGACTAATCCAAGAATCCGTCGGTGGATCAATCCCCGGATAACCTCCGGCTAGCCCTCGTCGCTCCTTGTGGGTGGAGAAACCTCGCCACAACACCTTGAACACTATCTGGGCACAAAAGACTACTAACTCACATTACCCAAGCGAGTTTTGTCAAGAATCTCAGCCACCACGAAGTCCTCTTTAAATAGGACTTGGGCTGAAATCCTCGCCACCAGTCGACTGCTCCCAGGGCAGTCGACTTGTGCCACTGAAATTCGACCGTTGCACCCCCAACGTTCGAATTCTCAGCCAACTCACCAGCCACCTACCAGTCGACTGCTCCCAGAGTAGTCGACTGGTCCCAGGCCGGCACCCTTCTGTGAGTTCCATCAGTCGACTCCCCCCAGGGGCAGTTGACTGGTCTACTCACCCACCTAAGGTTACCCTTCTTGAGTACATTCCACTCTGTACTCAAACCCTAGGATTTCCCGAGTACAATCACACAGCACTCGTACCCTCACGACTCGACTGACTCCTTATCCGCAGCCTCGACTATTACCTTCGTGCCCTCTTCATCTTCGGCTCCGGTCCCTCGGATGCACGCAAGCCTCCATCTTGCCTCCATGCCATCCTTCACGCATGCCTCAAAGTTCGTGCCCATCAGCTCATCGTCCCTGCTCTCCAAGGTCTCTCGGGTGAACACAAGCCTCCAGCTTGTCTCCATGCCACCCTTCACCGTACCGAGGTCATCCAGTCAAGTTCATATGTGTAACCTGTACAATCTGCACACTCAACATACACATATAAGATCACAAGGGTAAACCTAACTTAAACCCTTTGCCCAAACATCAAAAACACTTGGTCACTCCGGACCATAGATTGCCTCAACAATCAAGTCTTCTTTGGCTTAGTCCTTGGTCTAACCGACCATCTCTGGGTTCTCCGCCAAACATTAGATCTTGTTTGGCTAACTCTTATTCTAACTAACCAAACCTCGGTATATTATCACACATGTCAAATCTAGGTTTGATCACTCTGCCAAATATCAAGTCATGTTTTGCTAATCCTTGGTCAACCTGACCAACCCTGGGTACTAATCACTATGCTAAACATCAGGTCCAGGTTGGCTAACCATTTGGTTAAACTGATCAAACATGGGTTTACCCTACCAAACATCAGGTCTTGTTTGGTTTAACCCTTGATCACTTTGACCAGACCTTGGTATATTATCAAACATCGAAACACTAGAGGTTGACTGTTCATGTCTGATGCTTTTTGCACCAACAATCTTCCCCTTTTTAATATTTGACAATAATCATAAGTTAGGTTTTGGTCTAAGGGTTTTAGGTCAATACTTGGGATAAATTGAAAAAAATCTAACTTAAAGTAATCTCTCCCCCTTTGACAAACATCAAAAAGAAATATAAGGTAATAATAAAGATTTTAGGTTAAAAATTTACACCAACAATATGATTTTTGATAATATTTAAGATTTTTTAAATAAAACATAATTTTGAAAAATCCTTCCCATTTTGTTTTATAAAAAACTAACTACCTTTTTCAGAAAATATTTTAAACAACACTAAGTACTTGAGTAAAATTCGGAAAGATAAGTACTTTTTTATTTGAATTTCCTTAAATCTGACACAATCCTAAGAATTTTGTTGACCACAAAAAATTTCCTATGTGTCATAGAGATTTTCCATTCAAGTTAAAGTATTATCAATATATGTATTTAATTTTTTTAATAATAATAAATTTCTTGGTTTGAATTCCTCCCCATTCTGACACAATCCTAGGAAACCATGTTAACCACAAGGAAAACTTTCCTATGTGTCTTGGAGATTTTTCCAAACTCAAGTAATTTTTTAAATGTTTTTAAAGATGTTCAAAAGACGAGAAGATTAAATAAAAATATTTTGGAAAACGAGAATATTGTATTTTCAAAAATAAAATATTTTTGAATAGATAGTGTTTCCTACAAATATAGTATTTTTGAAACTTCTAATAGCTCATTTACTTTAAACTCCCCCAAAACTTGACACAGTCCTAGTAAGCTTGTTTATCACAAGTTGATCTTTCTCTAAGTCATAGGGTTTGATTCAAATGAAAAGAATTACACAATAATAATTTAAGGTAATCAAAAGGCGAATTGTTCTTTTGATTGAGACTCCCCCTAAGCCTGGTACAATCTTCGAAATCCTTGCAGATTATAAGAAAAATAACCTATGTGTTTTTTGAGTTTATCCAAATCATAAGAGCAATTAAAGAATTTTTTAGAAGAACATTTTAAAACAAATATAATTAATTTTGAAGAAGTATTTTTCAAACAACATTTTGAAAGGCATAATAAAATTTTAAAGTAATGTTTTTTGAAAAAATTTTGAAAGACATAAATTTTAGAAATAATATTTTTGCAAAAAGAATATTTTGAGCAAAAATCATTTTGAAAGACATAATAATTTTGGAGAGAATAGTTTTTCAAAAATAATTTTTCAACAGAAATATTTTGAAATCACGATAAACACTGACTCCCCTTGAACCTGACACCTTCTAGCTACCCTTGTTAAATACAAGGAACTCTAACTAAGTGTCTTAAGGGACTTTAGTGTTGACCTAGAAGACTCGTGTCTATGTGTAGGTCAAATAATTTTCGAAAAGATAGATAATTTTTGAAATCTATTTATAAGTACACACAATCATTCATGAAATTCATTAAAACATTATTATGTTTAATCACTATTTTGAAAATAGGTTTTTATAAAAATATATTAAGAAATTTTTGAAAACATTTTGAAAATATTTATCAATTTATTAGTCCTTATCATCTCACCTATTCTAGGTGTCGCTGTACAGACAAGCATTGTATCCTTATGGGTGTTTGTGAGATGCTTGATTAATTTTTCTCAATTTAATTTTATAGATTGTTTAATCTTGAGTTAGATTCAAGTTTAACAAGTAATAATTTAAATGTAAATTTTAATAATTGGCTTCCTGGTCTTAGCGAGGTACAATTCTTGAGGTACAGGAGCATTCTTGGATATGAGAACAACGACCATTTCTTAGATAAAGTCTTTTAAAGAAATGATATTTTTAATTTACTCTTTCTGAAACTCTGGTCTAACTAGTCTAGGATGTGTCGAGGTAGCTTCAGCTAGTTCCACTTAGCTAGGTTGTCCTAGTCGGGTACTCCTTACCCTTCCTGACTTCCTAGACCAAGGAAGAACATGCCTTGGTGACTTCTGTTCTTGGAAGATCATCGCCCACTCGACGTCCAAGAAGATGTTGGGTGATACAATAGAAGATCGCGAGGTAAACGAGAGGTATAACTTCTTGTTTTGGTTCCTTTACATCTTGTATTATCATATGTTTATATTTCATGTTGATAATTATCTTAGACCCCGATGATAAACACAAAAATCGGTGATCCATTCATCGTCTATTCCGCAACTAATTGATTAGACGAGTTAGATGACTTGAACAACAAGTTTGTTCAAGTGGTCACTTGAATCAATTAGTACGATGATGAGTCGGTTGTTTGGGAAATTGTTCTCCATTCGGATAGGTTTCAATTAATGAAATTTTAATCCAGGGACATGGAGAGGATTCCCATGCACAACCGAAGCCCAACACGTCTTATAATTGGCTCTAAGGCTAACACTAACAATACAATCCATTTTTTTGACTTAATTGTAAATTTCCTACAATTTGGGTATTATTTCTCATATATTAAATTTGATTTTGTATAAAATCCAAAAAGCTATGGATTAGAGTCAAGTTAGATTGAATCATGCTTGATTTGGAGGTCAAATGGAGGAGATCAAGCCGAATCAATTTGGAATGGTGATTCAGATCTAGAGAGATCTTGTTTCTTCACTCAGATCTAGCCTTCCAACCCTCCATCCAGATCTGAGGCAAATATGGCTATTAATTGAAATCAAGAAGAGTTCATCCAATTTAATTTGGATTCAGGAGAATATGAACCCAATTTGAAGCCCATGAAGAGAGTTCAATCCATTCTTCAAACCCAAAAGCCTATTGTTCTTTAAGCCTCAAGTGATCTGAACCACTCATCTCAAGATCTAATGGTTAGATCAAGATATTCTTCATCACATGCATGAATGGCTCAGATTGAAGATCAAAGATGAGATCATCACTTAAGATCATTGGCTCAGATTTAGATCCCCATTACTCGACCAAACAAATGGCTCAGATCAAGATCTTCTCCATCAATGAATCCAACGACCGAGAACAGATCTCTTTCATCCAACGACTAGGATCAAACTTCTCTTTTCCTCTTCTCCTCACCCCTCAAACACTTGAATAGTGCTCTCCAACCCCACTATAGTATCCCAATGCCAACAAACCCAAGTGCCACCCCTCTTCTCCTTCTTCCTCACCTCTGGCCAACGGCACCTCTTCCCAACCGTCGGTCGGACTTCCCTCTCCATCCCTTCTCATCTCCTCTCCCAGCCATCATGAGCATTGTAACCCTAGTGGCACTCCCACCACTTCTCCTTCTTCTTCTTCACCTTCGGTCGATGACCACCCCTCCATAGCTATAGGTCGACCCTTCTTCCTTCTTACTCTTTTCTTCTTCCCCCATGAGCTTGCATGGACTGCCATAGCAAGCCCCGCTGCACCTCTATCTTCCACTTCTTCTTCTTTTCTTCACCACCACATGCGACCTCTTCTTCACCGTCGGCTAGTGTCCCTTCTCTCCTCTTCTTTTCCATCTCGAGCAAACCCAAGAAGTGATAGGAAGAGGTGATCTTTCTAGTGGTTGTGAACGACAGTGATGACCCCATTTGATCATTCTTAATTGGTTGGCGTGGTTCGCTGGCGTTGTCATCCCCTTTCGAGATTTCCTAGAGCCCTTCCGGCATGGTTGTACTAGTAGAGTAGCAAGGAGCAGTGCTGACAGCAAGCTCAGACCATCTTCACCTCACTGACGTGGTTTGCCGGTGTGTTCCCCCCTCTTCTGATGATCCCCAAAGTCTTGCCGATGTGGTTGCGAAGGCGAACAACGTAGGGGCAGTGGACTAGAGATACATCTCCTCCTTGCTGGCATGTTTGATTGTGAGTTCCCCACCGTGTGTTCTCGGTTCTAGCTTCATCCGATCTGGCTAAGCTTGGCGTGGTTGGCATGGGTAGAAGCATAGATCAACGGAGTACGTGATCAACCCTTCATTCTTCCAGTCAACTTCCATCAATGTTGTCCAGCTTCAATGGGAGATTCACACCATTGTCATTGTCGGTGTGAGCGCCATCGTCATCTTCATTGTTGTCCACCAGAGTTGGTGGTTCAAGCTTTGGGCCCCGTGTGACGGTGAGGGTAGTGATTGGTTTGATTGTCTGTGATCAAAGTTGTGGATTAGTTAATTAGGATTTTATTACTTGTCTTGTTGATTTATTTTTGTTAGATTATCTTTATTATTATCATACAATTTATTTGTTAATTAGGAGTTCATTACTTGCATTTTCATTCTGTTTATGGTGATATCTATAGTGTAGGGTGTTGGTGCCGGAAGCACCAGATCGAACCTGATTTTGATAATGGCAAAGGGTTCAAAGTTAAGTTTATATTGTGATCTGATGATTCTACTAAGTGTGCAAGAAAGTCCTAGTTGAGCTAGGTACGAAGTCTTGACCTGCAGGGTTGAGCACAAAGTCATGGTCGAGGATTGAGCACGAAGTCATGGCCAAGGGTTGGGCATCGAAGACCTATCCGAGAGTTGGGAACGAAGACCTGATTCAAGGAATTGGGCATGAAGACCTGGTCAGGGACTGGGCACTGAAGACCGGATCCGGAAGATCAGGCAGAAGATTAGCCGAGCGAGGACTACGGACAGAAGTAGAGACGGGTCGAGGTACAGACGTCTTGAGATCCGAGAGTTTCGAAGGCCGAGCAAAAGTTCAACCGGAGGAGCCAGTTGGCAAAAGGTAACATCTCTTGAGAGAAGTAGGTGAGGATGCGTTTCCCGGAAGAGGGAATAGTGTGGGGACCGGTGCCGTCGATAGAGGGGGGTGAATATCGACTCATAAAAACTTTTTGCGGAAACTCATCTTTCATAGACTTTCGAGGTTCATTCTAGATACAGAGTTAGTAGCAACGAATAATAGAAAGAATGAACAAATAACAAAGTGGACACGGGATTTTTTACTTGGTTCCCAACCCCCCAGGGTCAGTACGTCCAAGGCCTAAGCACGAGAAACGCCCGTCCACTAATGGTCTCCTTTCCGGACTTTCCGGAGGTGGAGAAATCTGTCTTACAGTGCACAATTTACAATCAAAAGATAGAGAAAAAATAAGTGCAGAATGTAAATTCAAACCAAACAAAAGAGTCGAAGACTCGACCGATTTGGAACTCCGAAGTGCCGCGCACTTCCTCCCGGATCTTCCTTGGTCGCAGAGCTTCATCGTTAGCGCGTTTCTTCTATTCGAAATGCTCAGAATGATCTTGGAATGGTTGTTCTGAGTTAAGGGGTTGAAGCCCCTTTTATAGCCCTTTTACTGGGCGCCTGTGTTGAAGGAGGCGCCTCAGTTGCCTTAGTCAAACTCCATCCTCGCGCCGAACTCGCAGCGGCTGATAAGGCTTTCATCCAAGGTGCCCTAGACCTCCATGGTTCCTGAATGACTCAGGCGCCTGGTTCATTGAGGCGCCTAGTTCACTGGGGCGCCCTGGTTAATGGGGGCGCCTAGTAGCCTATTTTCCAGCCATGTTGTGTGTTTGTTTGCCTGCTTTGTCTTCAATTTTAGGTACCTGCCAGATACATAAATATAAGGCAAACACATGTATATCCTTAGCCTTAAGGGTTTGGTTCTGACTTCGGATTTTCCGAGAAACCCTAGGTTGAACCGACGTCAATGTTCCCTTCCCGGGGAACGCGCCTTTCACCTACTCCTCTCAGGAGACAGTTGCCACCCGGTCCATCCGGTTGGACTTTTGCCGAGCTTTACTCACCAGGACTTTTGCCCAATCTCACGACCAGGACTTCGTGCCCAATCCATGACCAAGACTTATTGCCTAACTTCACTTATCAGGACTTTTGCCCAGCTTCACTCACTAGGACTTCGTGCCCAGTCCACGACCAGGACTTATTGCCCAACTTCACTCATCAGGACTTCAGTGCCCAACCCTCGGCCAGGACTTAGTGCCCAATTCCATGAACCAGGACTTCGTGCCCAACCCTTGGTCAGGTCTTAGGTGCCCAGCCTGCGGCCAGGACTTAGTGCCCAATCCATAATCAGGACTTAGTGCCCAATTCTTCGAACCAGGACATATTGCCTAGGTTAACTAGGACTTTCCTTCACTTTGGTACTATATTTTTTGACTACCCTTCTCTTGTTCAATGTATCACTAACTTAAGCATATTGTTAAATATTGAAATACTTAGAGGAGGGCATCACTGATGCTTCTTGCACCAACAAATAGTAGGCGTCGGTTCGACCTAGGATTTCATTTTGAAATCCAAAGTCAGAATCAAGACAACTCTGGCTATTATTTCATGCATAATTATTATTATATTATTGTTCTTGGACTAACCCTAGTTACAAGATGAAAGAATTCGACTACTACGATACTAGGCTCCTGAAAGGATTCAGGAGCCCGAGAACCCAAGCGCCTGAATGGTGTCAGGCACCCCAGAAGGGGTTCTTCCAGCGGATGCTCCACGTCAGCTACCAGGCACCTGTGAACTCACAGGCGCCTCAGTTGTCCCATGCTCCCAAGAAAAGTGATAAGTGTTGGCCGAGTCTGCAGATAAGGATGCGGCCAATACGGGTGGCATGGAAGGCGCCCAAGAGCCATCAGGCGCTAGAGAAGCTGCTATAAAAGGGGTTTCGCCCCTTTACTTCCAATCAACATCAACTCAAGCACACAAACGCGCTACAACAAGCTTCCGTGCTCAAGCCTTCTGCACTGACAACATTCAAGATCGATGACACACCATTTCAACAAACTTCGGACTTCTTCCTAAGTGTCGTCTGTATAAAAAGCTTTTCTATTCTGTACTTAAATTCATACATTTGTAAACCTTTTTCCGAATTATAGAATTGTCCAACGTAAACGGTCAAGGACCGTGGACCTTAGAGTAGGAGTCATTGCAAACATAGTCCTATATTAAAAACACATGGGAAAGATCATAGGCTTATAAGGAAAAAAATATCTCTATTGGTATGAGGCCTTTTGGGAGAGCCCAAGAGCAAAACCATGAGGGCTTGGCCCAAAGTGGACAATATCATACCATTGTGGAGATATTTAAATTCCTTTCGGTTCTAACAATTGGTATCAGAGCCAAGTCGCTCTTCACTGGACTAACCGTTGGAAGAAGCATGAACTAGATCCATGATCCAGATCTAACCATGTGCATTAAGCCTTGAATAAAGGATGTGTAGGCTCCTGTGTCTTGATCAAGAGGACCAGAAACCAAGCAGAGAAGTCCTAGTTGCGACTAGGCGGTGAAGTCCTAGTAGGTCGGGTGGACCGAGAGGCAGAAAGTCCTGGCGGGTTGAGGATCAGACATCAAAGAAAAAGGGTTTCTATATGAGGGGGGCTTGTGGTCCTTTGTTTGAGGGGAGATTGTTGGGGTTGCAAGGTTGCAAATATAGTCCCACATCGAAAACATTTGGAAAAGATCATAGACTTATAAGGAAAAAAGATATCTCCATTGGAATGAAGCCTTTTGGGAGAGCCAAAGAGCAAAACCATGAGGGCTTAGGCCCAAAGTGAAAAATATCATACCATTGTTGAGATATCTAAATTCCTTTCGGTCCTAACATAGGGTGACAATGTATTGTGAGTTCATCATTGATAGTTAGATAGGATTTTATTTACTACATTAGGTCTACTACTTTTTAATTCTATTGATGGTGATATCTGTAGTATAGAGTGACACTGCACTGTGGGTTCATAATTGATGGTTAGATAATATTTTATTTACTGTATTAGGTGGAGAGAACAAAACTCCAAACCCCAATTTCATATCTAGAAAATCCAAAAACAATAACAATCATTCAATTGTTATCATCCTATCGTTACACTCATTAGGAGACAACCCGAGTTAGCTCTATACTAGTTTAGTATATAGAAGGTTCTGTATTATTCATTGTAATTTGAGATACACCCGTAGTATGATATACGGGTGCGTATCAAATTTTGGCATCATTGCCGGGGAGTGTACATTGTTTGATAACTTAGAGTTATTTTTCTATTATTCACAAAAATTTGGAAAAAAGCTTTATTCTCTTATATATCTTTGTGTTTTATTTTATGAGTTTCCTATGTCTAGTGATTTTCTTTGTTTTAGTGTTTCAGGTGAGACCAGAATATTCTTTCAGCACTTATGGATCCACACTTCAACAATTTAGAGGTGTTGATCTGACTTATGATTCAGGGATGAGCTCCTGTCTGATGTGTGGTAATCCAACTCTATCCATTTATCATTGATCCTTCATGTACCTAGAAGCAAATGTTCTCTCTAATGAGCCTCAATGTAATCAACATCAATATCATGACGTGTATGATCCAGCTGCTATCACTTATATGCATGGTTGGAGAGCTTATTCAACTCAGTATTATCGACCCCAACATATTCCTGAGTTGTATGGGCAGCATCACAATATTGAGCACTCTCAATTTACCAATTCAACATCAATGCAGGATCTAGAGGAGCGTATGCAACAATTCTTTTTACAGCAACAACAACAATTGACCTTGCAACAACAAAAGATTGAAGCAACATTATAGAGTTTGCAAATATAGTTAGATAAATTGATGTCATTTGCCAATGAAATGGTAGCACAACGTTTCAATTAGCTTTCCTTAGAGATTGTTCTGATTGGTATCGACATGCTTGAGGGGATGGAGTGTAGAGATGATGATGATATTGCCCTGGATTTTGCAACTCTATAGGACCCCTCCATTTCTATGCATGGTGGTGATAAGGAAGTTGTAGGTGATGCTAATTTTGTTGCTGTGGATGGGTCCTGCAAAATATTGGATGGAAATCTTGATCTTGCAATTGTTGATTATGATATTGCTGTTGAAGTTATAGATTCTGCTATAGTTGGTGAGGATACATACTAAAGTGTTGAAGCTATTATTATGAATATTATGGATGATGATGTTGATGAGTTGATTACCATAGGAGTGATGGATAGCTGGCAGCCACCAGACTAGACACTTCTATTCGTATTAATGCCTCCGATATTCCTGTCGAAGAAAGCCCTGAGTTCCTATGCAATAGTCCAACTCTCAGATTGGATATTGCAAATCAATTTCCTTCGACCGCCAGAGAGGACCTTTGAGGAGGCAATGATGAAGGGAGTTGTACTTGACGATATCAATGACATGAAGAAGTCGCTCACCTCCATTCAGACCCTTCCCTTTCCTGTGTGGATATTAATTTTGAACCGCGTTTAGCCGCCAAGATTCAATGAAGTTTTCGTGTTCTCTTCTCATTTCTTGTTCTTTTTCTTTGAATATATGTTCTTTGCTTTAGTTGTTTTGGTTGTTTTAGTTATCTTTTTTAGCTGTCTTGTTTTCTTGTCTAGTTTTGGTTTTGTTGGATTTTGAATAAATTCTCTATGCAATCTCTTATGTCACCTTAGAAGTTGTTAAAGCTAGTTAAATTTGACTATCAATTTTTGAGATAGTTTAGATATGATTGACTTTAGTGATTGCATGGGTTTCTAGGTGGTGATGGAATATATTTTGATAGACTAAGCTTGATCATTTTATGCATAGTAAGAATTTTAGCCATTCTTATTTTTCTACCTCATTATGTGTGGTTTACACTCACGATGGATGATACTCTAGAACTTGCTTTGCTCCTTCTTGAGATCACATGTAGCATGAGTTGCTTGATTATGATGAAAGCTATCTTGTTTAATTCCTCCTAGTTCTTTGTGATACATGCTTTGTTTGTAACATTCTTCTTATTTATCCTTGGTTGTTTCCATATCTTTTTCCCCTTACCTTATGTGACTTGTGTTGTTATTCTTTTGATATTAAGACATTGGGTTGCTATCTTGTTGAGTTTATTGACCAAGAAAAACAAATTTTAAGTGTGGGGGAGAAGATATATTATTTTGGAAGAGAAAGGTTATATTTGAAATATAGCATGAGTGAGCCGTGCCTAATCAACATAGTTGAACCATGCTTTATCTTTTTGAGCTATATTTTATCTTTTTGAGATATGGTTTGTATTTTTGAGAGATGTATTGTCTTGTTGAGAGACTTATATTGATAACATGTCATGTTAGATAACATGTTGAAAAAAAAGGAAGAAAAGAAGAAGAATAAAAATATTTGGGTGCCCATGAAAAAAAAAAGAAAAAAGAGAAGAAAATTTGACATGATGTGTAATTTTTATTTGAGGGGTAAGTGATGGTAGATTTTAATGTGTATTTATTGGAGGACTATTTTGAGTTTAGAGTGTATGTGACAGGCATGAAATACAAGAGAAATAGTGATGTGTTTGTAAGGAGTGCTATGTGCATTGTTTGGTTGAACTCAACATGGTAGCATTCCCATTGTTTCATTTGTTCATTATTTTCTTTCCTACATTTTGTGCCATCTTTCTTAATCTTGTGCTCATTTTGCTTCTTTGTGATTCTAATAATTCCTTCAGAGTCATGTTATTCTTGTGTTTATGGTGGCGGAGAGTAGGAAATAAGCAAGTATATTATAGTATGACATCATGAGTAGCTTTGAGTGAACTCAACCTATGTATTATTGTGAGAATGAGAGCAACCACTATTTATCTTGTGAGCTTTATCATGCTTGGTCTATTCAAGATTCATTGAAGTCACAATACTTGTTAACTAATAGAAGAATTGAACCATGAATGTTTTGATCTTTAAAAATTGATAGTCTTAGGTAACTCTCTTTTACTATCTTTTATGTTTGATTGAGAATTGATAGGAGAATGAGTTCTTATTTGATTTTTAGTTTTGTTTGTTTGCCTGGGACGATCAAGAATAAATGTAGGGGAGTTGATAGTGAGCATTTCAAAATGGATTATTTGGGTTCTTATACTTAGCATTTTTATCCTCTCATATGCTTAATCTTGTGTTTCTATAATATTTTAATAGTAGGATCCATTTTGGACTTAATTATAATTTTTCTACAATTTGGATATTATTTTATTAGTATGTGTTGGGGCAATCTATGGTCTGGTGTGATCATGTGTTTTGATGTTTGGGCAAAGGGTTTAAGTTAGGTTCACCCTTGTGTTTGATATGTGTATGTGAGTGTGCAGGTTTGCAGGATACACATAGACTTAGCTGGACAGCTTCGGGTACGGTGAAGGATGGCATGGAGGCAAGCCGTGGGCTTATGTGTGCATTCGAGGGACCATGGACATAGCAGGGACGATGAGCCGAGGGAAGCGGACTTCGAGGCATACGTGAAAGATGGCATGGAGGCAAGCCGAGGGCTTGTGTGCGTATCTGAGAGACGAGGGTCAAAGTCGAATAGGGCTTGAAGGCAACAGGTCGAGGCTGCTGGAACAGGAACAATGAGCTGAGGGAAGTGGACTTCGAGGCGTACGTGAAGGATGGCATGAAGGCAAACCGAGGGCTTGTGTGTGCATCTGAGAGACGAGGGCCAAAGTCAAAGAGGGCCTGAAGGCAACAGGTAGAGGCTGCTGGTGAAGAGTCAGCTGAGTCATGAGGGTACGAGTGTTGAGTGAAATGTACTCGGGAAATCCTAGGGTTCAAGTGTTGAGAGAAGTGTACTCGGGAAAGGAAAACCTTGGGTGTAAGGGTGGACCAGTCGACTGGTGCAAGGGCAGTTGACTGATAAAGTCCAAAGAAAGATCAGTCGACTGCCCATGGACCAGTCGACTGTTGGCACTTGGAAATTCGAACGTTAGGCTGTAACAGTCGAATCTAAGTGGGACCAGTCGATTGGTAGTGGTCATTTCAGCCAAGAGCAATATTTAAAGGGGCTCAGTTTTAGCTGAAGTTTCTTGACGAAATTGACTTTGGTTAAAGGCCAATTAGTAGTCTTGGTGCTTAGAAGTGTTGTCCAGGTTGTGGTGAGGTTTCTCCACCCACAAGGAGCTACACGAGCTAGCCGGAGGTCTTCTGGGGAGCCATCCACCGACGGATTGGGATCGTCCACCTTACGGACAGTAGTGGAGTAGGAGCGTCATCTCCGAACCATATAAAGGTGACGTGTTAGTGTTTGTTTGATTTTGTTATTATTGTTTCCGCTTGCACACACTAACATTGTAGAAAGAACGAATCGAAAAAGTACTATTCACCCCCCCCCTCTAGCACACGGTAAGATCCTAACAGTATGGCTTTTTTAATTTGATTTTGTAGGAAATCCAAAAAGCCATGGATTATGGTCGAGCTGGATCCAATTGGGCTTGATTTGAAGGTCAAATAGAGGAGATCAAGCCAAATCAATCTGGAACGTTGAACCAGATCTAGAGAGATCCTATTCCTTCACTTAGATCTAGCCATCCAACCCTCCATCCAAATCTGAGACAAATCTGATTGTTGATTGAGATCAAGAGGAGTTCATCCAATTTAATTTGGATTCAAGAGAAGAAGAATCCAATTTTAAGCCCAAGAAGATAGCTCAATCCTTTCTTCAAACCCAAATGTGTCATCTTCTTTAAGCTTCAAGTGATCTGAACCACTCATCTCAAGATCTAACAGTTAGATCAAGATATTCTTCATCATATGCATGAATGGCTCAAATTGAAGATCAAAGATTATATCATCACTTAAGGTCAATGGCTCAGATTTAGATCCCCATTCCTCAACCAAACAAATGACTTAGATTAAGATCTTCTCCATCACATGAATCCAATGGCCAGGATCAAATTTATCTTACATGAATCCAATGGCCCGGATTAAATTTATCTTTTCCTCTCCTCATGCACGTGAATAGTGCTCTCCAACACCGGTATAGTAGCCCGGTCCCAAACAAACCCCAGTGGCACCCCACTTCTACTTCTTCCTCACCTCCGGCCGATGGCACCTCTTCCCAGCTGTCGGCCGACCTTCCTTCCCCACCCCTTCTTCCTCTTCTCATCCACTCATGGATGACCATTGTTTTAGTAATATGAGAGAAGTGTCCTAAGGCAATCGCCTTATAATTGTAATCATTTACTTTAATAAATGAATATTCACTATTTGAGTATACATGTTCGTGTATTTGATTGAGATCTTAAACTCATTTACAGAATGTCCGCAATACAACTCACAACATGAGAGAATTTGTGATGAATTCATAACTAGTGATTATCTCTACATGTGCAATTATGAAGTATTGAAATTGTCCCTAGTCGATGAATTGATAAATACGGACACTATCAATTCTGTTGAGACTAGCATGGGTAATTCTCTAATCAGCTGATTCTCACTGGCTGGTGACATTGGGATGTCCAAAGATAAACATGAATGCTAGTTAAGGGAACTAGTTCATGAGAGTGACTAGCTGTAAAACTTCATATGGTAATCTACATATAGATATGTCAATGAAGTTCTTACTGTAGCTTAAGTGCGATGTTCCTTTGACTTGCGGTGTTCAAGTCATCTTGGTTATGAAGACTTATACTTTGACATCTTAAGCAAGCATCTCCAAGGAGGTGTGGACCCAGGATGATTGGGTATAAGCCGAAGTGCCCGAAGATGTTTGAACAGCCTACAAAGGATTCACCACTCCTTGCGAGGGGATGTATACCCAAGGCCTATCGTCGGATTGTTACTCAAAGCCTCTGGCCAGAGCATGACATGTTCAGAGTATGAGTCTCTGAAAGACATGAGAGTAATTAGAATCCGTTGGACGAGAAAGACATTACTTGGGCTAGGTGTGACGTAGTCAGCCTAGTGGGGACTAACACACATAGACCGTGTCCAGAACCAAGTGGGTATAAGATGGTGAAGGGAATGAGGCACGACTCATTAAAGCTGCTGAAGGGTTTCAGAATTATTTCTGAGGTCAACCGTTAATCTTTCGATTAATTGGGGATCATGATGTACTACTAGGTGTCACTCATGATCGTTCTATAATTGGTTAATTATAGACGGCCAACATAAATCGAAAGCCTATTTAGTCACACGCACTACGAGTAATCCGAGAGATTTAAAATGAGTTGAAAATTAGATTTTCCGATCAAGAGAGATAAGTCGAATCTGAATTTTTCAGAGACGCATCGGAAGCATAAAATGGCTAAGTCTTTTGAAGACTTATTGGACGAATTAAATGAGTTTAATTCGTACGGTTACGACATTGGTTTGCCCGGCCAAAGAGGGTCCCCACCTTCTTTGGTTTGGCCGGCCACAATTAGAGGGAGAACCAAATTGTTTTGTTCAAATTATAAAATAAACCGTGCGTGGTTTGTTTTATAAAATTATGGATAAAGAAATTTATATAAAGAAATTTATATAAAGAGATTTATTTTCATGGAAATTAAAATAAACCTTGGATTGGTTTATTTTATTTTATAAATCAATAATGGATTGATTTACCATGATGAAGAAATTTATAGAAATTTATTCTTTTTATGGAAATTAAAATGAACCATGGATTGGTTTATTTTATTTTATAAAATCAATTATGAATTGATTTTTCCATGATAAGAAAAATTTATAAGATAAATTTCTTGTAAAATTTATTCCATAATAAAAAGGGAGACATGGTTGTTTTTATTATAAATTAAGTTATAATAAAAACTTGGCATAACGGAATAATTCATAAGAAATTTATAAGATAAATTTCTTGTAAAATTTATTCCATAATAAAAGGGGAGACATGGTTGTTTTTATTATAAATTAAGTTATAATAAAAACTTGCCTTAACGGAATAATTCATAGAAAAATTTATAAGATAAATTTCTTATGAAAAATTTATTCCGTTAAAAAGGAGACTTGGCGATAAAGAGGCTACTTTATAAAGGTGCAAAGGCAAGGCTTGGAAATTAATTCAAGTGATCAAGGATTCTTGCCTAGCCTCTTTTCCTCTCCTTCTCTCCCTCTCCCTCCTCAAGTGGGCGCCGGCCCTAGAAGGGCTTCTTGTTGCTGTGAGCCACCTCCACCAAGAAGAAGCCGAAGAAGAAGAAGAAGCGGATCGCGACTCCTTCCTTCCTCCCGGAATACGGATTCCGTTCTTCGTTTGGTGGTTAGCTTTCATCTCTCTCTCTTGATATTCTTGTCGTGCCTTTGGAGAATCTAGTAGTTTTTGTCGGCACAAAACTCGTGGCTTTGCGAAGTCATCCCGAAGAGAACTCGGTGTGGACGCGAATAGAGGCGGAGCTTCCAAGGGACGCTACGGTTGGATCTCGTCCCTTACTTCAAGTTACGCGAGGTATCAAGAAAATTAGTTTACTTTCTGCAAAATTTTAATTTATGATCATGTCTACAAAATATAAGGTGGCATGCTAGATACGTGGTTAAAATAATTTGAGAAATTATTTATACTAAATCTACCGCTGCACGTAATTAAATTTTAAAATTACGAACCCGTATCCATGTCAACATGCACCCGGTCCCAACAGTGGTATCAGAGCCGGTTAGTGTTCGACATAATCATATAATTGTTTTGCGGAAAACTTTGTCATGATCTCAATTTTGGAAAATTTTCCAATTATGGAAACTTTCAAATTATGATAAATTTTAGATTTAGGAATTTCAAAGTTTGGAAATCCTCATGAAATTTCGCAAACTTTTGAAATATCCTAGTTTCTGAAATTTTATGATAATTGTGAAAACTTTCCATTCTTAGAAACATTCTAATTTTGGAAATTTCCTATTTTGGAAATTTTCCAATTTTAGAAATATATAAGTTTTTTTGTACCAGAAACTTACAATTATTCTGAAAACCTATTATGAAATCTCGTAATTTTGGGCACTTTCTTTCAAGAAAGTCTAGACAAATTTATGGATTGTTAATTGACAATTAAATTCGAATTGGTTTTAAATTATTAACAAAATTTTTTATTTTGGATTGAGCCTCGGGGAGCCGTCCAATTTAAAGTTAGTTGTTGTAATTTAATTTTCTATTTTGAATAAAATTGTCATGTTTAATTTGGTTACGCCTCGGGGAGCGGACCAAATTAGATTTACAACAAATTCCTTTTTTTTTTGGGTATCTGAGCCTCGGGGAGCCACCCAAAGAAAATAATTTGTTGAAATTAATAGATCCTTAAATAAAATATGTAATCAAATCTTGGAAATTTTGAGGTGATTCTCAAACGATAATTTCCTTATTTGCTGCTCTTACATATTGTTGTCTCCAAAATTAATTAGGAAAATGGTTTCCTATAGAGTTTTCTTAAAAGAGATTTTCATGAAAATAATATGTGGTTGAATTAAGGGAATCTGTCTCTTAATTTAATAAGATTTGATTTAGAGAAATCAAAGTCTTAAACATATTATTTCCGAAATTGATTATGACAATTTAGGAAATTGTTTCCCAAAACAATTCCTTAAATAAAGTATGAAATTAGAATTAGGAAATCCGGTTCCTAATTCAATTAATGAGACTTGATAAATTAAGTCACATACATACTTTATTAAGGAAATCGTTAGTACATGACATAATTATATGTCATGAATGTGCTAGAAAAGAAAGGATGAGACCCAAAACCCCTTACAAAATATTAAGGCCAACACCTTCCATTAATATGGTTAGAACCGGAGTTTTGTTTCTCGTTTGGGTTGATGGACACATCCATGCCCGGCTTGAACCTCAACATGTTCAAACCATGGAATTAGTTTATGATTAATATAGTTGGAGTCAGAGGTCAATCCTTAGTTTTGGTTGTTGGACACATCCAAGCCTGACTAAACGGTTGAATGAGCTCCAACCATATTAAAACTATTTCTTGATTAATGGGTCAGCCTTAAGCTTGGAGCATCGATTTGTTGTGCCACAGCCAAGGTCGATGTAAAGAGAGGTGCAGTTGGGTGCTATGTATATTGTTGCATACTTGTTAATGAGTTAACAACCCAATGATTTATGCAAACATTCAATTAGTTGATAGCATAAAGTGATAGTTACATATATGTGATATGTAATCGGTATAATTACCTACCTTCATAGCTAAGAATAACTTGATGGCCACAGCCATGGTTGTTCTTATCTATGGTTGGATATCAACCTATTTGGAGATGTTCCTACGATCTCCCGAATTGATAAAAAGGGTTATTCAATTCGATAAATAAATAGGATTTAATTAATGTATGTTGATGCATTCTTTATCATTCTTCTCACATAAGCTCAATTTGTATTTCTAGGATAATCACTCGATCATGTCTTCTCTGAATTTGCGTTCCATTTTGGACACCAATAAGTTAACTAAGGATAAAAGGATTGAAAAGGCACCAAAAGGCACTTGCCATCACTGTGGCAAGGAGGGCCACTGGCGAAGAAACTGCAAGGTTTATCTTGAGTCCTTGAAGAAGAAGGCATCCGATGCCCCATCCTCTTCAGGCATCTTCGTTATTGAATGTCACTCTATTTCCTCGTACACCTGGGTACTTGATACTGGGTGTAGCTCACATATATGTAATGACATACAAGGCTAAGGAATAGAAGAAGACTCGTCAAGGGGAAGCGAATTTGCGAGTTGAAAATGGAGCAAAGATTGCTGCTGTTGCCATCGGAACATATTTGCTAAAGCTCCCTACTAGATGTGTCTTAGAATTGGATAATTGTTATTTTGTTCCTTCATTAATAAAGAACATTGTATCTATTTCATGTTTGAATGAAAAGGGTTATCATTTAACTTTTAGTAACAATTGTTGTTACATAACTTTAAAT
>JAGFNQ010008885.1:242684-303654 GCA_024364735.1 Boesenbergia rotunda | reverse complement strand
GGTTAGTATTCATTTTTATTGTTTTTGTATATTCTGTTGTGCAACTAACCGTGTAGGAAGAAAAGGGGTTCGAAAACCGCTATTCACCCCCCTTTAGCGGACGCATTCAATCTATCAGATTCTCCTTCGTTCATCTTGATTATGTAGAGTCTGTTCAGCAACAAATCTCTTTTGCTATCCTCGTGTCAGAAGTGCCTTCGTGCAGCTCGATCAACTTGTTCCAAAGCTCTTTGGCCCTGTTGAAGGGTCCCTCCCGGTTCAGGTCCTCCTTGGTCAAACCACATTGCAAAGTGTGGGTTGCCTTTGCGTTAGCCTCGATTTTCTTCTTCAGCGAGGCATCCCATTCAGTATAATGTTGTGTGACTCCTTCTGTGTTCTTGGGAATTCCAGCCCAGATTAGATGATTATCCACATGCCCACCTCAGTTTTCAGGTGGACTTCCATCCTGCTTTTCCAGTAGGAGAAATCTTCTTCACTGAAAAGAGGAGGTCTGGCAGTGTAGAATCCCTCTTACATGGCCATTTGAACAAAAACTTGTTCCAAGACTGAGTCTTGGATTAGTAGTGCGGGAGAAATTAATAGTAACAAAAAAGATCGAGTGGTGTTGCACCAACCTTGATTAACGAGAAAGATTAAAAAAAATTAAAAATTTCGTAAATCCGAAAAAACTTTCAAACTGGTGGTTGCACCAAGTTTGAGCCACCCGCTCTGATACCACTTGTTGGATTGGAGTAAATCAATAGAAGGGGAGGGGGGGTGAATATCGATCTTAAATTTTTTTGGAAAAGTAGAGCGATTATGCACCGGAAAACAAGAAAACAATCGCTAACACAAGTTATTTTTACTTGGTTCGGAGTCGTAGTTGGCTCCTACTCCAAGGCCCACGGTCCTTGACCGTTTACGTTGGGCAATTCTATATTCGTAAAAATCTTTTACAAGTTTGAGTACAGATATAGAATTGAAATTCATAGTACAACACTTTTCGTAATTTAAATGTTACCGACGCCCGAGGTGGATGGAAGTTCGGAGTAGAGGGTCGTCGTCGGTGCTGGAATCGTGAGGTCGGAGCTTGTCGAAGCGTAGTGCTTGAACGAAAGTGTTGGAAGCGATGTGAGCGAGATTGTTTGAAGCCTTGGGGGTGAACCCCTATTTATAGCATCCATAGGGGCGCCTGTATTGATGGGGGGCGCCTGACACGTGACCTCTCCTGTGAGAACTCTAATCCGCAAGCTCGGTCAGCGCTTATCCCCTTCAATGAGGTGCCTGAGCTGATGGGGGGCGCCTGTGTTAACACAGGCGCCTGAGATGACTTGGTCCAAAGGCTTCGTGGCAGTTTGCTTCGATGGTTTTGTTTTTGCCTTGAACTGGGGCGCCCGTATCCCAAGCCCAGTGAGGCGCCTCACTCCATTGAGGCACCTGAGCTGCAGAAACACCGTTCCTTCGTTCCATGCAACCGAGGTTAGTTCCGAAAAAACAAGAAGCAAGTATGTTAGACATTATTTTATAGCCTAAGCTGTCTTGGTTCTAAACTTTGGGTCTCCCACATGGATCCTTAGGTCCAACCGACGCCTAATGTTCCCTCCTATGGGGAACACGTCCTCACTCTACTCCTCATGGGAGAATTTACCTTTTTGGCCAACCGGCTCCTCCGGTTGGACTTTTGCCCAATCCTCCGATCAGGTCTTCGTGCCCAGTCCGCGACAAGAACTTCTTGCCCAACTTCCGGTCAGGTCTTCGGTGCCCAGCCCTTTGCCAGGACTTCTTGCCCAACTTCCGGTCAGGGTCTTCAGTGCCCAGCCCTTTGCCAGGATTTCTTGCCCAGTCATCGACCAGGACATCTTTCCCACCCCTTTGCCAGGACTTCTTGCCTAGTGTACCTAGGACTTTCCTGCACACTTAGTAAGCTTGTTAGATCACAACACCACCTGAACTTCTGAACCCTTTGTCATTTCAAAACACAGATTTGACTTTGGTGCTTCCAACACCAATATAGGGATCTTGATTCATGGTCGCTTGGGATCAAGTCTGAAGACTCTCCCAAGAACATGAATCCTTCAGGTTGACTAACAACCCTCCCACTATAACGAGGCACCACCTGTGTATCTTTTGTTGACACGTGGTGTAGTGACTTGTGGTATATATTCTTGTACAGTTGGTACTAAGGTTGGAATGTCCCTTCTTAATTCTTTAAGAACTAGTCTACTCATGGGCTTGTTGTTCATCACATAGTCTTCTTCTAAGAATCTGGTATTCATGCTAATGATTACCCTCTGATCCTTAGGACTATAGAACCTCCATTCGTTCCTTTAGGATAGCCTACGAACAAGCGCTCGAGATTCCCATCTTATCAGTATCCCCTCTCTGCACATGTGCTGAGTTATCCCATGTCCGAATATGTCTTAGACTTGGCTTTCGCCCAGTCCACACTTTTACGGGAGTAGAAGGCACTGACCTAGATGGTATCAAGCATGTACGCTGTCGTTTCTAGAGCATATCCCCAGAACGAATCCTGCAACTCGGAGCAGCTCATCATTGTCCTAACCCTCTCCATAAAATCTCTTTTCCTTCGCTCTGCTGCACCGTTCCGTTGGGGCATACCGGGTGCAGTCAATTGGGATTGACTCCCAACCCCTGATAAATAAGTCCTAAACTTTCCCAAGAGGTACCCACCACCACGATCCGATCGTAGTGTCTTGATACTTTTACCTTGATGTTTCTCCACAATTGTCTTGAATTCTTTGAACCAATCAATGATTCAGACTTGCGGCCATCAAGTAAACGTATCCATAACTTTGAATATTCATCTCACGAAGTATTCAAACGTACCTCTATCCTGGATAGTCATTGTAGGACCGATGCCATCGATAGGGGGGTGAATATCAACCTCTAAAAATCTTCGCGATAAATCGTAAGCTTTTCGATTCATACTTAAGCAGAGCGTTAGTAGCAGTGGAATTTTAAACAGTAAAGTAAAGAACAACACAAAATAGACGACAGATTGCACACGGGATATACATGGTTCCCAACCCCCAGGGTCGTACATCCAAGGCCTAAGCACGGGAACTCCCGTCCACTAATGGTCTGCTTTACGGACTTTCCGGAGGTAGAGAAACCCATCTTACAGTGCAATAATTACAATAAAAAATATAGGAAATTCAGTGTAGAATAATAAAAGCTAACCAAAACAAAATGGTCGAAGACTCGGTTGATCTGGAACTCTGAAGTGCCACGCACTTCCTCCTGGAGCCTCCCCGTCGTAGAGCCTCATCTTTAGCGCTTTTTCGTCTGTCAGAAAGCTCAGAATCTGTAACGCCCGCCCTTTTTTTTCCCCACACCTTACGGTGTGGCGGGAGGCGGCGTTATGCTAACATACATATAGGCATATGAACATCGTATTGCAGCGGAATAATTTAATACTTTATACATACATGCAACTAACACTTGAGTTAAGTGAACATGTCTTAACCATCATTCCTAAACCTACTGACATGGTAACTTAGCATGTTAACATCATACGTAACATCATGATATGAACATCACATAAATCATCCATAAGCATCATAAGTAGTAAGTTATTCATTAGGCATAACTATCATAAGTATAGCTTGGAACTTAAGAAGACAGTGCAAAACACAAGACATGTAACAAAGTATAAATATGAGAATCTTTTTCTTTTTCCTTTGCCATGTCACTGCCACACACACACTCTTGCCCCTCCTGCCGCTTCCCTTAATATCCTCTTGCTTGATCTGCGGTATAAGAAAATAAAACTATAAGCACATAGGCTTAGTAAGACTCTTTCCTACTCACCAAAACCATACGTCTCATAAAATAAAATATATAACTTATTATCATAAAGAAGTTCTTCATATAAAACCTAAGCATATGAAATACTAACATGGCATGGTTCTTGACATAAAACATAAGCATATGAAATATTTAACATGGCATGGTTCTTAATATAAGACATAAGCATATGAAACATTTAACATGACATGGTTCTTAACATAAAGCATAAGCATATGAAACATTTAACATGACATAGTTCTTAATATAAGACATAAGCATATGAAACATTTAACATGACATGGTTCTTAACATAAAGCATAAGCATATGAAACATTTAACATGGCATGGTTCTTGACATAAAACATAAGCATATGAAATATTTAACATGGCATGGTTCTTAATATAAGACATAAGCATATGAAACATTTAACATGACATGGTTCTTAACATAAAACATAAGCATATGAAATATTTAACATGGCATGGTTCTTAATATAAGACATAAGCATATGAAACATTTAGCGTGACATGGTTCTTAACATAAAACATAAGCATATAAAACATTTAACATGACATGAAATATACCTAACATGGATGCATAACATGAATGGATGCATGAGTCAAATGCATATAACCTAAGGATGCTTATTTGAAAATCATACTTATAAATACTTAAATATAATCATCACATCATGGGGGCCCTGGCTTGTACCACATACATACATCATATGTGTGCATCCCTAAGTAAATACGAGGTAGCTAGTCTCGTCCTACTAGGGTAAGGACAGCTGCGGTAGTCCCAAAAATCGAGGCTTTCATGAGGAGCCCATCCCTGTTGGACAGCTACGGTAGTCCCAGAACTGGGGACAGCTGCGGTAGTCCCACACCGAGGCTTACATGAGGAGGCCATCCCTTGGACCCTTACTTCGGTCCGGTACAAGCCCGTTCATAAAGTAAAATAACTTCACATGCTTCATCATTCATAGGACATTCATAGCATATTTAAAGACATAAACATGATCTTATTACATGAAGCATGACATAAAACATACTTAGCATTTCATCATTCGTAGTTAATGCATAACATCATTATGCCCTAAAGGCATGAACATCATCATCATTCATCATCTTCATTCATAAGGTATGTCATGCATACATCATTATGCCTTAGAGGCATGAACATCATTTTCATTCATCATCTTTATTCATAAAGCATGACATACATACATAATTATGTCGTAAGGCATAAACATCATCTTAGTTCATAAAGCTTGCATGATCATGGTACCTAAGGTAAGCATGCATTACATACATGGTACATATTACATAACATACATAATCATGGTATCCATCATAAAGCATGCATGAGTAGGATCCATATGAACATGATACATACTACCTAGGTTCATGGCATTCGACATAGAACATGCATAAGCCTACTTAACCATATATCTATCATAGGCGTTTAACTTAAAACATGCATTATTCTACACAAAACATGAGGCCTACTTCACAACACATGTATTCATGGTATCGGGCTTAAGACATTCATGAATGAAACCTACTAAACATGGTATCTAACATAAGCATACAAAATCATTAAGAATAGTACATGAGGTTAGGGTTTTTGTTAACATAAACTTCATACCACATGCTGGAACATATATATACATCATAGTAAGCCATAAACAAGTATTCTTGAAACCCTAACTCATCCTAAACCCTAGTTAAGGTGCTTGGCTGAAAATGGAAAGAAGAGATATCCTATTATTCAAGAAACATGTGAGATACCCTAAGTAAGGAAAAGCCCATACATTACCTATAATGCCATAGGAAACCATTAGGACCTATAGTTGGAGCTAACTGTAACGACCCGGAAAATTCTCTTAATATTTACTTAAAATATTAAGCATGTCTAGATAATTTTCTGAGGAACCTAGAAATATTAATGCAAACCTTGGCCTAGAAAATCCATGTTTTCTCATTTAAATTGGGAAAAAGGGCACTAATGGGCCTTATATGGGCTTTTTAGTACCATAATTTTTGGTGGATTTTAGGTGAAAATTAGTATAAATATAAAGGGATTTTAATAAGAAATATTAACATAATTATGGGGGAATTTTTAAGGAATTTTCGAAAATACTAGGAAAAATAAAATAAAATAAGTGGGAAAAAAATTGTGCAACTACCAAGGATTGAACCTTGGACCTCTTGGACAACCATGAATGCACTAACCAACTCACCTAGCAAGGTATTGTTAGGAGAGAATGAAGTGGATATTGGTTAAGGCATAGAAGAAGATGAAGGGTCATGGAGAGACTCTTCATTTACCTCCTTAATGGGCTATAAAGAGGGGGGTTTTGGGAGTTACCTCTTCCTTCCATCACTTTGCAATTTCTTCCTCTTCCTCCCCTCATCCTAGCCGAACACCCAAGGAAGGGTTCTCCCTTGGAAAAGCTCCACAAGAGGTCTTATCTCCAAGATCTAAGGGTTGTCCAAGGATACAAGGACAAGGAGGCTCAAGGATCCATAGATTTTGCAATCTTCTTCTCTTTCAAGGTTCGAAAAATCAAGAAACCCAAGGTAAGACTCCCTCACCTGTGGTATAATAGTTCTTGATATTTTAACATGATTTATTGGTTGGTTTTTGGGGCTTGATGTTGAAAGAAACAAAACCAAGCACCCTAGAGACCCTATAGGTTTCGGCCACTATGTATTAGGGTTTATAATGATGCTAAAAATCCTTATAATGTTATTTGATGTTCTCTTATGATGTTTAGAGAGTAAGTATAATTTTTGGGAATTTTTGGAGTACCCTAGGACACCCTAGGGTTTCGGCCAACATGAAAGAAACAAAATCAACACCCTAGAGACCCTATGGGTTTCGGCCACAATGTTCTAGGGTCCATAATGATGCAAAAAATTTTTATAATATTATTTAATGTTCCCTTATGATGTTTAGAGGTTAAGTATAATTTTTGGGAATTTTTGGAGTACCCTAGGATACCCTGGGGTTTCGGCCAACATGAAAGAACCAAACCAAGCACCCTAGAGACCCTATGGGTTTCGGCCACTATGTATTAGGGTCCATGTGGATGTTAAAAATCTTGATAATATTGTTTAATGTATTATTATGAATTTTAGAGGTTAAATATAATTTTTGAGAAATTTTGGGGTACCCTAGGATACCCTAGGGTTTCGGCCAACCACAAGACCCCATGGGTAGGGTTGGGTCTAAAACCCCCAAGTGTATGTCTTATGTATTATCATGATATAAGAGAGATGGAGGGTGATTATGTGAAGGTTTCACATGGCCTAGAGATCCTATAGGCTTCAGCCAAGTACCCTAATAGGGTGGAAAGTTAGGACTCATTTCAAGTAAGGGCCCCAAATGGCCCTATGGTAAGGTATGATTGGTGTATAACAATTGATTTGGGGATTTTAATGGAAATTTTTCCATGCCTCATGGCCTTGAAGTTTCAGCCAAGAGCAAGATTAGGGTTAAAGGATTAGGGTTGGCCTTAAGTATGGGATCAAATGGTTCCTATGGCCTAGTATGTATGTATGGGACGTTGGTTGGGAAGTTATGTGAAGTTTCATGGACCTAGGGTTCCTTGGGGGCTTTCGGCCAAGGACATAACCTAGGGCTAGGGTTGGGTTAAACCTACAAAGATGCTTGTGTATGGGTTACTAAGAGGTATGTTTAAGTATGATGGAAGAAGTTCTATGCTAACCAAACCCTTAGTTTGTATGTCATGAATTATATGTTAAGTCATAGATGTTTAGACATGTGCCATGATTTATGAATGATATGTATGTATGCCATGTCTTATGAATGATATGCTATGTTTTATGAATAATATGCATGTATGCCATGTCTTATGAATGATACGTATGTATGCCATGATTTATGAATGATATGTATGTATGCCATGTCTTATGAATGATATGTCATGTTTTATGAATAATATGCATGTATGCCATGTCTTATGAATGATACGCATGTATGCCATGATTTATGAATAAGATGTATGTATGCCATGTCTTATGAATGAAGTTAAAGTACATGCCTTTAAGGCATAACGATGATGTTAAGTATGATGAATGAATGACGATGAATGACAAGTATGATGAATGAATGATGATGAATGACAAGTATGATGAATGAATGATGATGAATGAAAAAGCATGTGAAAGCATTATATTTTATTTTATGGGCTTGTACCGGACCTAAGTAAGGTCCACGATTCTGGACTACCGATGAAGCTGTCCACGGTTCGGGACTACCGATGAAGCTGTCCTTACAGTTCGGGACTACCGATGAAGCTGTCCTTACCCTAGTAGGTCGAGATTAGCTACCTCGTATTTACTTAGGGATGCGCGCATATGATGAATGAATGTGGTACAAGCTAGGGCCCAATGAATGATATGATTATGTTTAAGAAATGAAAAGTATGTTTTTAAAGATTAAGCATCCTTATGATATATATGCATTGCCCATGCATTCATTATGAAAAAGTATGTTTATGAAAAGTATGATTTTAAACTAAGCATCCTTATGATATATGCACATGCTCATGCATCCATCTATGTTATGCATTATGTTATGAAAAGTATGTTTACGAAAAGTATGAATATGAAAAGTATGTTTATGCTAAGTTATGATGTCATGATTTTATTTATGTTTATGCTAGTTATAATGCCATGATTTTATTTATGTTCATGCTAGTTATAATGCCATGATTTTATTTATGTTCATGCTAGTTTATAATGCCATGATTTTATTTATGTTCATGCTAGTTTAAGATGTCATGATTTAATTAGGATTATGATAAGTAGGATGCCATGATTTTAGTTATGTTCATGTTAGTTTAGGATGCCATGATTTAATTATGTTTATGCTAAGTTAGGATGTCATGATTTTATTTATGTCCATGCTAATTTATGAAGCCATGATTTGATTATGTTGTGCTAAGTTAGGATGCCATGATTTTATTTAGGTTCATGCTAAAAATGTTTATGAAGTTATGCTTATTATGGTTATGTCTATGCCAAGTATTATGCCATGCTGTGAATGCTTTAAGTTTATGTTTATGTCATGCTACGAATGTGATTGAGTTTATGATCATGCCATGTGCATGTATGCTAAGTGATCATGAAGGCTTATGCTCTAAGCAAAGCACTAAGAATGGTAATGTTTTATGTGGATGTATGTTAAGTGATCATGAAGGATTATGTTCTAAGTAAAGCACTAAGTATGTTAATGTTCATGTGCTCATGATTAAGTGATGAATGGTTTTAGTGAGTAGGAAAGAGTCTTACTAAGCCTGTGTGTTTATAGTCTTATTTTCCTTATACCGCAGATCACGCAAGGGGACAGTAAGGAAGCAGCAGGAGGGCCTTAAAGCATGTGTGTGATAGTGACTTGGCCAAGAACCAAAATGTTTGTTCGTCTTATGAAAGAACTTTATGTTGGTGCAAGATGCATCAATGATGTTCTCCTTTATGTGTTTTAATGTTTGACAATGTACTTAAGTCAGTAATATGTTGAACAGACAAAGGGGAGCGAAGGAGAAATAACCTAAGCCTGAGAAAAGTCCTAGTTAAGCTAGGCATGGAAACCCTAAGACCTAGCGAAGGGCTGCTAGGCTCTGGCGAAGGGCTGCCAGAACGAAAAAGACCTAGCGAAGGGCTGCTAGGCTCTGGCGAAGGGTTGCCAGAAAGAAAAGACCTAGCGAAGGGCTGCTAGGCACCTGACGAAGGGCTATCAGGAAAATAAGTCCTAGCGAAGGGCTGCTAGGCACCTGACGAAGGGTTGTCAGGGGAACAAGTCCTAGCGAAGGGCTGCTGGGCACCTGACGAAGGGCTGTCAGGGAAACAAGACCTAGCGAAGGGTTGCTAGGCACCAAGCGAAGGGATGCTTGGTATCCAAGACCTAGCGAAGGGCGGCTAGGCAAAAGTCCACCCGAAGGACCGGGCGGCAACCGTCTCCTGAAAGGAGTAGGTGAAAGGCGCTTTCTCGGGGGTAAGAGTTTGCGTCGGTTCGACCTAGGATTACGTGCCAATCCGAAGTCCGAACCAAGTTCGTAAGATTAATATTTCATGTATATTTGCTGTGTATATGTGTATCTTGCAGATACCAAAAGGAGAAGACAAAGCAGCAAAAAGAAGGGGCTGAAAATGGGCTGCCAAGGGGCCCCCAGTGTTGGGGGCGCCCCCAGCAGCCAGGGCGCCCCCACAGGGGGGCGCCCCCATCCAGCCAGGGCACCCCCAGCATAGGGGGCGCCCCCAGCCAGTGCAGAAACAATGCACTTGTGTGTGTGTGCAGAACAGGTGTCAACCGGGGCGCCCGGAGCGTCCGGGGCGCCCTGATTAGTAGCTGTTTTGCTGTTTCAAAGCCAGAACATAGGATAAGCCTCCACGAGGGCGCCCTGAGCGTCTGGGGTGCCCTGGTCAAAGATCTTATCCCCTACGGCGAGGTAGGCGCAAGGATGAGGTTTGACCGATTCTTCCGGGGCGCCCCCGTCGACCAGGGCGCCCCCAGGAGGGCTATAAAAGGGGCCTCGACCCCTCAGCTTCAAACACACATTCTAACTGCGAATCCGACTGTTACGACCTACGACAACGCGCTAAAGACGAGGTTCTACGACCGGGAGGCTCCAGGAGGAAGTGCGCGGCACTTCGGAGGTCCAGATCGGCCGAGCTTCACTTTCTGTGTTCGGTTTGCTTTTAAAGTTACTGTACTTATTTTTCAATACTTGTCTTTGTAAATTCTACACTGTAAGTCGGGTTTCTCCGCCTCCGGAAATTCCAGAAAGGAGACTATTAGTGGACTCAACGCTGAGTACATAGGCCTTGGACGTACTGACCCTGGGGGGTTGGGAACCAAGTAAATAAACCTGCTGTGTCCCCTGTTTTATTCTCTTTTGTTTTATTACTTATTTTCCGCTGCGCTACTAATCTTTTAAGTCTAGAACAAAAAGTGTTACGAAGATTTCTTAAAGTTTTTGACGGTCGATATTCACCCCCCCCCTCTATCGACGGCACCGGTCCTACAAGTGGTATCAGAGCCGAGCCGCTCTTCACCGGACTAACCGCCGACGGAGCAACGACGCCAGGAGTTGAGGGGGAGCCCAGGGGTGAATCAGGTATATTTTTTTTATGTCTAATTTTAAATCGCTTATTATTTGTTTCACATGCAGGGAGAGAGGGCACTATAGAAATCAGTGCCCTACTCGTAAAAATCGTTCGTCACCGGCGGCAAAGGAGGTACCAACGCCAGGAAACCAGAGGGATAAAAGTCACGTACAATGCTTCAAGTGCGAAAAATACGGGCATTACAAAAACGAATGCACGGCGAAGGTACGTAAGATTTACGTTCCAAAAGTTTTACAATTTCCTGCACTGTCCTTAGACAACTCAGTTAATTTTTCTGAAAAATTAAATTTACTGCATAGTAGATTAAATTTTCTGCATGATAAATTACAAAATGTGAATACAACTAAAATATCAGAAATAAATTGCTTAATTCAGAATATCAATTCAGAAATTTCAAATATTAATTCTGAAAATATGAATTCTGAAAATATTAATTCTGATAATATTAGTTCTGATAATATTAATTCTGATATTAATTCTAAAATAAATTCTGATAATTCTACAGATAATGATACAATTAATTCTGGATCTAAATCTGAAACTAAATCCGAATTCAAATTCGAAAATCCTAAGGATAAATTCAAATTCGAATTTGAAAATCCTAAGGATAAAGTTGAATTCAAAAATCTTAAGGATAATTCTAAGTCAGAAAATCCTTCAGATAATTACAAATTCAAATTCGAAAATCCATTGTATAATTCTAAATTCGAATTTGAGAATTCTAAATTTAATCCAGAATTTAATTCAGAAAATCTTAAAGATAATTCAAAAAATTATAAGGATAGTTCTAAAGATAATTATAAGGATAACTATGAAGATGATATCTCTTTAGATAATAATTTAATTATCCCCGTAGATAATCCTGAAACCTTAATTAGTGGCCCAATTTACTCTACCTACTGTAAGGATATTGAAAAATCAAATCTTAAAGAGGATATGGAACTATCTAAGATAAAGGCCATAATCAATAAAAATTATAAAAATTCAAATAAATCGAAATTATTAGAAAAACTTGAAAAGAAAGATAAAAATGAAGAAGAAATTTTTGAAATAATGAAAATGATGAATTTAAACCCACAATTATTAATTAATCATAATAATCTAACACTTAAATTAAACCTTAATTAATTTCGAATTAATTCAAATTAAATCCTAATTAAATCTTAAATTAAACCTTAATTATCTTCGAATTAATTCAAATTAAATCCTAATTAAATCTTAAATTAAACCTTAATTATCTTCGAATTAATTCAAATTAAATCCTAATTAAATCTTAAATTAAACCTTAAGTGTCTTCGAATTAATTCAAAATTAAATCCTAATTAAATCTTAAATTAAACCTTAATTATCTTCGAATTAATTCAAATTAAATCCTAATTAAATCTTAAATTAAACCTTAAGTGTCTTCGAATTAATTCAAAATAAATCCTAATTAAATCTTAAATTAAACCTTAATTATCTTCGAATTAATTCAAATTAAATCCTTATTAAATCTTAAATTAAACCTTAATTATCTTTGAATTAATTCAAATTAAATCTTAATTAATTTCAAATAAATCTTAATTAATTCAATTAAACTTTAATTAATCTAATTAACTTTAATTAATCAATTTAATTCAATTTGACTTCAATTAATCAATTTAATTCGATTTAACTTCAATTAAATCAATTTAATTCGATTTAACTTCAATTAAATCAATTTAATTCGTTTTAACTTCAACTAAATCAATTTAATTCGATTTAACTTCAATTAAATCAATTTAATTCAATTTAACCTTAATTAATTCAATTTAATTCAATTTAACCTTAATTAAATCAATTTAATTCAATTTAACCTTAATTAAATCAATTTAATTCAATTTAACTTAAAGTAAATCAATTAAACCTCAATTACATTCAAATAATTCGAATTAATCCAATTAAATTCAATTAAATTCAATTAAATTCAACTAATTCAAATCAATTCACTTTAATTTAAATTAATTCTCCTAAACTCAATTAAATTCAAATTAATTCATTTGAATTTAAATTAAATTCAATTAATTCACCTTAAACTTCAATTAAATTCAAATTAATTCACTTTAATTCAAATAAATTCAAATTAACTCAACCTTAATTCACTTAAATTCAAGTTAACTCAATTTTAATTCAACTAAATCCAATCAAGATCTTAAATCACTTAAACCTGAACCAAACTAAAAACCTTACCCAAACCGCAACAATTAATTCAATAAAATCAAATATGTCAAAGTGGGTTGACATATTCGCAGGTTCACACGATATGTATCAAATCGAGAATTTGATATATTTTTAGAAACAAAAATAAAATGTCTTGATTTGTTTGACTCATGCATAATTGCCATGCCATGCATTTGCTATTTTCCTTTAAAATATATGACATGTCATTCATATTTAATTTTTATGCATAATTTAGAAAGGTCATAAGAAAAAGATAATTGAAATTTGGCAACATAGTATTGGGAGGAGGTGAGATGATAGTACGTTGGGGAAACCAACTCTAATAAGATCAAGTCTACTTGGTCTCTTTAGACTGGTGAAACCAGCCGAAGCTACCGATCCAAGACCCAAGCTAGTTAGACCAGAAAATGACCTAATTCAATTTGAAAATGAAATTTCATTAAAAGGCTTTGTCAAGGAAAGGGTGGATGATCCCATAAGGCTACGGCCAAAGAAGGCCTAGTGCCTCGCCAAGACCTGGAAGCCAATTTCTGAAATTCAAATTCAAATTGTCTTTTGTCAAATTCGAATCTAACACAAATTTCAATCAAATCTTAGACTTAATAATTTATGAAAAATGATTCAAGCATCTCACAATACACCTATAAGGCAATCATGCTTGTTGTATTGATACATCTAAAATGGGTGAGATGTTAAGGACTAATGAATTGAAAAATATTTTTCAAAATTGTTTTTCAAAATTGTTAGAATATTTTCCTAAAAATATATTTTTCAAAATAGAGCTTTAACATAATAATGTTTTTATGGAATTCATGCTTGTCTGATTGATTATATATATTACACATTTTTCAAAAAGGTATATTATTTTCAAAAATTGATTGACTCACGCAATTAGACACAAGCCTCTTAGGACAGCACTAAAGTTCCTTAGGGCACTTAGATAGAGTCAAACGGCATTGATGTAGGGGGAGTGCTTTTCATATTTCTCAAACTGCACTTTAAAAACATTACTATTATTTGAAAATATCTTTTCGAAAATCATGCTTTAATCGTTATCACTTGTGGCTTTTCGAAAAAGATTTTACCTATTGCAAAAATCAAATGTTTACCTGTTCTTTTGATTCTGATAAACCCTAAAGACACAGAGGAAGGTCCACTTCATAATCTAAAAAGGACTCCTAGGATGTGTCAGATTTAGGGGGAGTCTGAGTCAAATATTTTCAAGTCTTAAACAATTTTTTATTATTAGAAAATTCCTTTGATTTGAATCAAACCTTAAGACTCAAAGGAAGAGTACTTGTGGTCAACAAGCTTCCCAGGACTGAGTCAAGTTTAGGGGGAGGTCAAATTAAAAGAATTATTCAATTACATGCTTTTAAATACTAAAAATCTATGGTTTTCAAAATACCACTTGTTAAAATTTGTGTGACTTATGAAATGATTTTGAATTAATAGTTACTTAGGTTGGAAAATTCCCAGGACACTTAGGAAATGTCCTTGTGGTCAACAAGGTTTCCTAGGATGGTGTCAGACTGGAAAAGAAACTCAATCAAGTAAAATATTCTCAAAAAAAATTACTTATGTCTTTCAAAACCAATATTCTTAATTTTGAAAAAAAAATTATTTTCAAATGTATTGTTAAGTACTTAATTTCTCAAAAATTATACTTATATTTTTTCAAAAAGGGATTTAAATAATCTTTTAAAAGTACTTCACTCCTTACAAATCATCTTTTCAAAGTACTTATATTTTAAACCTAGAACATTTTTCAAATTTATGCAATTTTTTTAAAAACAAAATTGCACTAAGTATTTTCCAAACAAAAATTTAAAGTTTTTTTTGATGCATGACAAAGGGGGAGAGAGTGCTTAAGTTAGAATTTTTTTTCAGTTAGAAAATTTTTTTACTCTCCCAAAACCTATACCGTTTAGGTTTTCTATCCCAAGGATAGTAATTTAGCCCCTTAAACCAATCTAACTTAAGTTATTGTCAAACATCAAAAAGGGGGAGATTGTTGGTGCAAGTTGCATCAATGATGTTCTCCTTTATGTGTTTTAATGTTTGACAATGTACTTAAGTCAGTAATATGTTGAACAGACAAAGGGGAGCGAAGGAGAAATAACCTAAGCCTGAGAAAAGTCCTAGTTAAGCTAGGCATGGAAACCCTAAGACCTAGCGAAGGGCTGCTAGGCTCTGGCGAAGGGCTGCCAGAACGAAAAAGACCTAGCGAAGGGCTGCTAGGCTCTGGCGAAGGGTTGCCAGAAAGAAAAGACCTAGCGAAGGGCTGCTAGGCACCTGACGAAGGGCTATCAGGAAAATAAGTCCTAGCGAAGGGCTGCTAGGCACCTGACGAAGGGTTGTCAGGGGAACAAGTCCTAGCGAAGGGCTGCTGGGCACCTGACGAAGGGCTGTCAGGGAAACAAGACCTAGCGAAGGGTTGCTAGGCACCAAGCGAAGGGATGCTTGGTATCCAAGACCTAGCGAAGGGCGGCTAGGCAAAAGTCCACCCGAAGGACCGGGCGGCAACCGTCTCCTGAAAGGAGTAGGTGAAAGGCGCTTTCTCGGGGGTAAGAGTTTGCGTCGGTTCGACCTAGGATTACGTGCCAATCCGAAGTCCGAACCAAGTTCGTAAGATTAATATTTCATGTATATTTGCTGTGTATATGTGTATCTTGCAGATACCAAAAGGAGAAGACAAAGCAGCAAAAAGAAGGGGCTGAAAATGGGCTGCCAAGGGGCCCCCAGTGTTGGGGGCGCCCCCAGCAGCCAGGGCGCCCCCACAGGGGGGCGCCCCCATCCAGCCAGGGCGCCCCCAGCCAGTGCAGAAACAATGCACTTGTGTGTGTGTGCAGAACAGGTGTCAACCGGGGCGCCCGGAGCGTCCGGGGCGCCCGGAGCGTCCGGGGCGCCCTGATTAGTAGCTGTTTTGTTGTTTCGAAGCCAGAACATAGGATAAGCCTCCACGAGGGCGCCCTGAGCGTCCGGGGCGCCCTGGTCAAAGATCTTATCCCCTACGGCGAGGTAGGCGCAAGGATGAGGTTTGACCGATTCTTCCGGGGCGCCCCCGTCGACCAGGGCGCCCCCAGGAGGGCTATAAAAGGGGCCTCGACCCCTCAGCTTCAAACACACATTCTAACTGTGAATCCGACTGTTACGACCTACGACAATGCGCTAAAGACGAGGTTCTACGACCGGGAGGCTCCAGGAGGAAGTGCGCGGCACTTCGGAGGTCCAGATCGGCCGAGCTTCACTTTCTGTGTTCGGTTTGCTTTTAAAGTTACTGTACTTATTTTTCAATACTTGTCTTTGTAAATTCTACACTGTAAGTCGGGTTTCTCCGCCTCCGGAAATTCCGGAAAGGAGACTATTAGTGGACTCAACGCCGAGTACATAGGCCTTGGATGTACTGACCCTGGGGGGTTGGGAACCAAGTAAATAAACCTGCTGTGTCCCCTGTTTTATTCTCTTTTGTTTTTTTACTTATTTTCCGCTGCGCTACTAATCTTTTAAGTCTAGAACAAAAAGTGTTACGAAGATTTCTTAAAGTTTTTGACGGTCGATATTCACCCCCCCCTCTATCGACGGCACCGGTCCTACACTTTACCTTTACTATTAAGTGTTTGAATGTGACTCTATGACATGATGCTAAGGATGACATGATGATAAGTATGATATGATACTAAGCATAACATAATGCTAAGAATGACATGATATGATACTAAGTATAAAGCTAATATGCCAAGTTCCATGTTATAATGTTAGGAAGGGTAGTAAGTGCATGTAGGTGTAAGTTAAAGGTTTCCGCTGCATTATGATGTCTACATGCCCTAAGCATAGTAACGTAACGCCGCTTTATGAAAAATGAAAAAAAAAAGCGGGCGTTACACTAACCCTAATTTCTTAGCCCTAGATTGGGTCTTGGCCGAAACCCTAAGGGCCTACAAGTCCATGGAAAAATTCATATAGGTCAAAATCAACATCCAATGCCATACATACAATATCATGAGAAGCCATTAGAACCCTTGATTGGATCTAATCCCTAAGTTCTAGCCCTAAATCATGCCTTGGCCGAAACCCTAGATGAGTAATAAGTTCATGAAACATTCATAAAATTTACAATTAACATTCATTATATCATAGGGATTCATAGTATACATGCTTGGAGTGTTAGACCTAATCCTAACCCTAAAAATAGGGAAGTGGCCGAAACCTGTAGGGGGTCTTAGGTGTTGGTGCAGAAAGCACCCAAGTCAAATCTGTGTTTTGAAAATGGCAAAAGGGTTCAAAAGTTAAGGTATAATGTTTATCTAACATGTTACTCAAGTGTGCAGGAAAAGTCCTAGCGAAGGACAGCTAGGCACCTCGCGAAGGAATGCCAGGATATAAAGCCCTAGCGAAGGACTGCTAGGCACCTGGCGAAGGAATGCCAGGATACAAAGACCTAGCGAAGGACTGCTAGGCACCAGGCGAAGGACAGCTTGGTACTGAAGACCTATCGAAGGACTGCTAGGCACCAGGCGAAGGACAGCTTGGTACTGAAGACCTGGCAAAGGACAGCTGGGCACCTGGCGAAGGACTGCTGAGCAAAAGTCCAACCGAAGGAGTCGGTTGGCATCAGGTAAATTCTCCCGAGAGGAGTAGGTGAGGACGCGTTCCCCATTGAGGGAATAGTAGGCGTCGGTTCGACCTAGGGCTCCATTTGGGAGACCCAAAGTCAGAACCAAGACAGCTAAGGCTGTATAAAACTAACATATTATTGCTTTATGTTGTTTTTGTACTAACCCTGGATGCAGGACAGAAGGAACAAGTGTCTGCAGCTCAGAGAGCCTCAAAGGAGTGAGACAACAGCTGACCAGGGCGCCCGGAGTGTCCCGGGCGCCCCCAAGGTGAATACAAAACAGATGAAGCAAAAGGAGTGCTTCGACAGCTTATGGGCGGGGCGCCCACGTGCTCCCGGGCGCCCCCCATGCTCCCGGGCGCCCCGGATGTTCCGGGCGCACCCAGGTCAAGCCAACGAAGAAGAAGCCAGCGAAGCCAACGGATAAGAGTTGACCCAGTCAACTCGGGCGCCCCCAGCGTCCCGAGCGCCCCCGTCAAAGCCTGATCCCGAGTTTTAAGGGATCAGAGCTGACCGAGAGGAACTCGGATCAGCTGACATGTGGGGGGCGCCCCCGACGTCCCGGGCGCCCCCAGGGGCTATTAAAGGGCCATCGACCCCAAGGTTTCGAACAATCAATCCTTCCAACGCATTCACGCTCTTCTGCTTCCGCGCTCTTCTCCGGAAACCTCCCGACTCGAGATTCAAGCGCCGACGACGTCCCACTACTCCGAAAATACAATCTACATCGGACGTCGGTAAAAGAAGAGTCACTTTTAAGTTTACTGCACTAATTTTGTAATACAATCTTGTAAACTATTTTTGCGAACATATAGAATTGCCCGCAGATAACGGTCAACGACCGTGGGCCTTAGAGTAGGAGCCGACCGTGGGCCTTAGAGTAGGAGCCAATCTTGTAAAAAACGTGGTGTTTGCGTGTGTTTGATTTAAATTTCCGCTGTGTAATTTCTCTAACTGTTAATCCGAACGTTTTACAATATTCACCCCCCTCTATTGTTTCTCTTGATCCAGCAAGTGGTATCAGAGCGGGGAAGCTCAAATTTGGTGCAACCACCAATTTGAGAATTTTTTCGGATTTTTACGAATTTTTTTTTAATTTTTTTTCGAATTTCTTCTCGTTAATCGAGGTTGGTGCAACACCCCTCGACAAATTTTTTTTACTTTATCCCGCACTACTAATCCAATACTAAGTCTTGGGATATTTCTTTCCTGTTAGTTTAATTTTCAGATAAGATGGCCATGCAAGAAGGCTTCAGCACTGCATGACCACCTTTCTTCAGTGGGGAGGACTTCTCCTACTGGAAGAGCAGAATGGAGGTCTACCTGAAAACTCAAGTGGACATGTGGATAATCATCTAGTCCGGACTGGAGATTCCAAAAACTGCTGAAGGAGTACCTCAAACTTACACAGAGTGGGACACCGCTCTGAAACGGAAGATTGTGTAACGCCTGCTTTTTTTTTCTTCCATAAGCGGCGTTACGTTAACATACTTAGGGCATGTAGACATCATAAGGCAGTGGAATAACTTTAACTTATACATGCCCTATTACCATTCTTAACATAATGACATGGAAACTCGGCATACTGACTTCATACATAAACATCATATCATGTCATATCATATCATACTTAACATCACATCATAGAGTTCCATAAGTCATCATTCAAGCATTCAAGTAACCAAAGTAAGGTTCTAACATAAACGGTCAACACATGATTTCCTGGGCCAAGTCACTACCACACACATGCGTTCTTGCCCTCCTGCTGCTTCCATCATTGTCCCCTTGAATGATCTGCGGTATAAGGAAATAAGACTATAAGCACACAGGCTTAGTAAGACTCTTTCCTACTCACAAAAACCATTCATCATCTCATAATGAGCACATGAATCATTAACATACTTGGTGCTCTACTTAGAACATAACATCCTGGATCACTTATCATATACATAGCATGGCATGAACATAAACATAAGTGAACATTCTTAAGCATGGCACGATACATGACATAAACATAAACATAGTAAACATTCTAAGCATGACATGATACATGGCATAAACATAAACATAGTAAACATTCTAAGCATGTCATGATACATGACATAAACATAAACATAGTAAACATTCTAAGCAATTCTTAAGCATGACATGATACATGGCATAAACATAAACATAGTAAACATTCTAAGCATGGCATGATACATGGTATATTCATAACATAATAAACATTCCTATCATAGCATAATACATGGTATAAGCATCACATAATAAACATTCCTAGCATGGCATAATACATGGTATATTCATAACATAATAAACATTCCTATCATAGCATATGAGCGTCTTCTTAGCATAATCATGACATAGATAAATTACTTTCATGCATCTTTTCTTAATATAAGCATAAGCATAAACATTATTAGCATAGCATAATGCATAAGATGAATGAATGCATGACTGGAATGCATATACATAAGGATGCTTAACTTTTAAAACATACTTTTAAATGCTTAAACATAATCATCATATCATTGGGCCCTGGCTTGTACCACATACATACATCATAAGCGCGCATCCCTAAGTAAATACAAGGTAGCTAGCCTCGACCTACTAGGGTAAGGACAGCATAGTCGGTAGTCCCCGAACTGAGGCGTTCTTAAGGTGCTCATCCCTGTTGCACAGCTTCGGTAGTGCCAGAACCGTGGACAACATAGTCGGTAGTCCAGAACCGGGGCGTTCTTAAGGTGCCCATCCCTTGGACCCATACTTCAGTCCGGTACAAGCCCATTCATAAAGTAAAATACTTTACATGCTTCATCATTCATAAGACATTCATGGCATCTTTAACATAGCATAACTTGTTACGGCTCGGCCCGTCTACCGGCCCATTTACCGGTCCTCACAACCGTCGTACCGTCGACCATCGACCGTGCCATTTAGCATATTTATGCCTTAAAGACATAAGCATCATCTTTCATTCATAACATGGCATGCATCTTCTTTCATAAAATATGGCATGCATCATCATTCATAAAACATGACATTCATCATTCTTATCATGAACATAAACGTAACATACTTATCATGGCATCATTCTTATCATGAACATAAACATAACATACTTATCGTGGCATCATTCTCATCATGAACATAAACCTAACATACTTACCGTGGTATCATTCTTATCATGAACATAAACCTAACATACTTATCGTGGCATCATTCTTATCATGAACATAAACCTAACATACTTATCGTGACATCATTCTTATCATGAACATAAACCTAACATACTTATCGTGGCATCATTCTTATCATGAACATAAACCTAACATACTTATCATGGCATCATTCATAACATGAACATACACAATAACATAGCATGGTTCTTAACATAACATGAGCATATAACATAGCATGGTTCTCTACATAACATAAGCATACATAGGTAGGACTTCCATACACATGCTACCTACCATCCAAGTGCATGGCATAAAACATGAGACATTCATAAATAACCCTATTAAGCATGACATCCAATCATAACCCTAAAACATGAAATATAACATATGGTGCTTAAACATTAGGGTTATGGGTACATGATTTCTACCACATGCTTGAACCTATCCATATAAATACTTTATGGTAAGCATAAACCATCATTCTTTGAACCCTAACTCCACCCCAAACCCTAGATGAATGGCTTGGCCGAAACCTATAGGTGGAGTTCCATCAATTCCATAAACATGTACAATAGCATTAGGTAAAGGAACAACCATACATCATCTATGAGACCATAGGAAGCCATTGGGGCTCTTGATTAGGGTTAACCCTAACCTTTGGCCCACCTTCCTAGGGCTGGCCGAAACATGTAAGGCCATGGGGCATGGAAAAATTCCATTAAAATCCCCAATCAATCATTAAACATCAACCATACCTTACCATAGGGGCCATTGGGGCCCCTTACTTAAAGTAAGTCCTAACTTTTACCCTATTAGCACCCCTTGGCCGAAACTCATAGGGTCTCTAGGCCATGTGAAAGTTCACATAATCATCCTCCATCTCCCTCATATCATGATAATACATAAAACACATACTTGGGGTTTTAGACCCAACCCTACCCAAGGGTTCTCGAAGTTGGCCGAAACTTTAGGGGGTCCTAGAGTACCCCAAAAATTCTCAAAAATTATATTTAATCTCTAAACATCATAAGAGCACATTAGACAACATGATTTAGATTTTTTATCATCATTATAGACCAAGAACCCATGGTGACCGAAACCTATAAGGTTAGGTTCATGGGTTTTCTTTGGTTTTCCAACATAACATCACATACAAGACTTTCATATCATGTTAATCTTCAAGAAAAGCCATTATACCACAGGTGAGGGAGTCTTACCTTGGTTGATCTTGGTTATAGACCTTAGATTTGAAGGAAGGAGGAAGATCTTGTTGCTCCTTGACCACCCCTAGCCTTTGTATCCTTGTAAAACCCTTGGATCTTGGTGATGGAGCCTTAGGTAAACTTTTCCAAGGGAATCCCCTCTTGGGATTTCGGCAAGAATGAGGGAGGAAGAAGAAAGTAATGTTAGTGATATGAGAGAAGTGTCCTAAGGCAATCGCCTTATGATTGTAAACATTTATTTTCAATAAATGATAATTCACTATTTGAGTATACATGTTTGTATTTGATTGGGATCTTAAACTCATATACTGAATGTCCGCCATACAATTCACAGCATAAGAGAATTTGTGATGGGATCACAACTAGTGATTATCTCTAAATGTGCAAATGTGAATTGTTGGAAATATCCCTAGTCGATGAATTGATAAATACGGACATTATCAATTCTGTTGAGACTAGCATGGGTTATTCTCTATTCAGCTGATTCTCACTGGCTGGTGACATTGGGATGTCCGGAGATAAACATGGATGCTAGTTAAGGGAACTAGTTCATTGGAGTGACTAGCTGTAAGACTTCATATGGGAATCTACATGTAGATATGTCAATGAAGATCTTACTGCGGCTTAAGTGCGATGTTCCTTTGACTTGCGGTGTTCAAGTCATCTTGGTCATGGAGACTTATACTTTGACATCTTAAGCAAGTATCTCCAAGGAGGTGTGGACCCAGGATGATCGGGTATAAGCCGAAGTGCCCGAAGATGTTTGAACAGCCTACAAAGGATTCACCACTCCTTGCGAGGAGATGTATACCCAGGCCTATCGTCGGATTGTTACTCAAAGCCTCTGGCCAGAGCATATCATGTTAAGAGTGCGAGTCTCTTAAATATATGAGAGTAATTAGAAATCCAAAGGACGAGAAAGACACTACTTGGGCTAGGTGTGACGTAGTCAGCCTAGTGGGGACTGACACCATTGACCGTGTCCTGAACCAAGTGGGTATAAGGTGGTGAAGGGAATGGGGCACGATTCATTAGAGCTGCTGAAGGGTTTCAGAATAATTTCTTCTGAGGTCAAACCGTTGATCTTTCGATTAATTGGGGGTCATGATGTACTACTAGGTGCCACTCATGATCGTTCTATAATTTGTTGATTATAGACGGCCAACATAAATCGAAAGCCTATTTAGTCACACGCAATACGAGTAATCCGAGGGATTTAAAACGAGTTGAAAATTGGATTTTCCGATCAAGAGAAATAAGTCGAATCTGAGTTAATCAGAGGCGCAATGGAAGCTAAAAATGGCTAAGTCTTTTGAAGGCTTTTTGGGCGAATTAAATGAGTTTAATTCGCGGCGGTTCGGGTTGGTTTGGCGGCCAAAGAGGGTGTAAAAACCCCTTTGGTGGCCGGCCACAATAAGAGGAGAAAACCAATTAATTTTGGTTTAATTAATAAAATAAATCTAGTGCGATTTATTTTATAAATTATGGATAAATAAATTTGTATAAAGAAATTTATATAAATAAAATTTATAGAAATTTATTCTTTTATGGAAGATTAAAATAATCCATGAATTGGTTTATTTTAATTTTATAAAATCAATTATGAATTGATTTTTCCATAATAAGAAAGTTTATAAATTTCTTATAAAAATTTATTCCATAATTTAAAGAGAAGAAGAATTAGTTTTATTATAAATTAGTTTATAATAAAGACTCGGTTTAAACGGAATAATTAATAAGAAAATTTATAAGATAAATTTCTTATAACTAATTCTGTTAATTCCGTTAATTCGGTTTAGAGGGAGACTTAGCAAAGGAGTTGCTACTATATAAAGGAACCAAAGGCTAGCCCTTATTCCCAATCAATTAATTAAGAGATTAATTACTCTCTCCCTCACTCTCTTAATCTCTCCTCTCCTCCTCTTCTTCTTCCCTTAGGGCCGGCGCACCCTAGCTCCTCTAGGGCCGGCGCCCAACCAAATCCAAGAAGGTGAAGTTGCCGTGAGCATTGAAGAAGAAGGAGAACCCGAACACGAAGAAGAAGAAGTGGATAGCGACTCCTCTCTTCCCGGAATTCGATTCCGTTACTTCGTTGGTTAGTCTTCCGTTATTTTCTTTTATTCTTCTAGTTGTGCCTTCCGAGAATCTAGTAGTTCTCGTCGGCACAAAACTCGTGACTTTGCGAAGTCATCCCGAAGAGAACTCGACGTGGACGCGAGTAGAGGCGGAGCTTCCAAGGGACGCTACGGTTGGATCTCGTCCCTTACTTCGAGTTACGAGAGGTACTTGGTAAATTTGTTTACTTTTCCGCAAAGTTTTATTTTATGATTATGTCAACACAATGTAAGGTTGCATGCTAGATACGAAGTTAAAATAATTTAGGAAATTATTTTATGCAAACTCTTCCGCTGCACGTAAAAATTTTGAATTTTACGAACTCGTATCCTTGTCGACATGCACCCGGTCCCAACAAGTAACTCTCATGCCCCCTCTTTATAACACATTAAGGAGGGTAAGTGAAGAGTCATGGTATCTCTTCATCTTTCTTAAGCCTTAACCATAATCCATTTCATTTCCTCATAGCATTCCCTTGCTAGGCGAGTTGGTTAGAGCATGCATGGTTGTACAAGAGGTCCAAGGTTCAATCCTTGGTCCATGCACCTTATTTTTTTTATTTTTCCTTTTATTTTCTATTATCTTCCCCAAAATTCCGAAAATCCTCTAAAAATTCCCCCATAATTATGTTAATATTTCTCATTAAAACCCCTTTATATTTATATTAATTTTTACCTAAAATTCACCAATAATCATGGTACTAGAAAGCCCATATAAGGCCCATTAGTACTTAACTTCTCAATTTAAATAGGAAACCATGCTAAAACTCACCCATAATCATACTAATATTCCTAATTAAAATCCCTTTATATTTATATTACATTCTATCTAAAATCCACTAATAATCAGGGTACTAGAAAAACCCATATAAGGCCCATTAGTACTTAGTTTCTCAATTTAAATGAGAAAAATCATGGATTTCTAGGCTAAGTTTCGTACTAATATCTCTAGATCCCTCGGAAAATTATCTAGACATGATCAATATTTTAAAGAAAATATTGAGAGAATTTTCCGGGTCGTTACAGATTGAAGCTGATGCAAAGGCGACCCAGACCCTCCAATGCGGCTTAACAAAAGAGGAGCTAAACCGGGTGGGTCCATTCAACAGTGCCAAGGAGCTATGGGGGAAACTGATCGAGCTGCACGAAGGAACTTCAGACACTCGGATCAGCAAGAGAGATCTCCTCCTGAACAAGCTGTACACGATCAAGATGAATGACAACGAAACAGCAGCTCAACTCCACGCTCGGATTCAAGAATTAATGAACGGACTACACACCATCGGTCACAAGGTAGAAAATCGTGACCTAATAAGGTACGCTTTAAATGCTTTCCTGAGAAACACCTTGTGGGCATCTATGGTAGATGTATACAAGGTTTCAAGGGACCTTTCAAAAATTAAATTAGATGAATTGCTCTCTGAATTAGAATTACATGAATATACTAACTGCAATCTGGCCGAGAAAGGTATTGCCTTTGTTGCAAGTAAAACTGGAAGGACAACCAATAAGAAGCCTCAACCTGAACCCGAGTCTAGCTCAGACACAGACTCAGAAGACGAAGAAGGAGATCGACCTAAGCTGGTCCGACTGGCCCAAAACTACTACAAGGAATTAAAGAACCAAACCAACAGACGGAAAGCCAGCCGAAGAAAGGCTGAACCAGCTGAACCCACAAATGAAAAGAACAAACCCAACGTGACCTGCTACGAGTGCAAGAAAAAGGGTCACTAAAAGACGGAGTGTCCGAACCTAAAGGAGACCAAGAAGAATAGAAGGAAAAAGGCACTTCAGGCAACGTGGGACGAGTCCTCCTCCTCCGAAGAAGAAGAGGTCCCACAGTCGAACCTGCTCGCACTAACTGCCTCAGAAGAAATCAAGACCGAGTCAGAATCGGAACAAGACGACGACAAACTGACATTTTCAGAAGACGACGAAATCAAGGTAAGTGGTTTTACTAGAAGTCAGTTAAATGAATTAATCTCTTATCTTTCTCGAGATTTGGCGAAAGCTAAACTCCGAGTCGAATCCCTCCTACAGGAAGTAAAACTCCTGAAAGAGGGAGCTGACTCTAGACCCTTAACTGAGAAGGTTCAAGAAGGAACCCCTACTCAAGTTGAAAAACTTGAGAAAGTGAACTCCTCCCTGAAAACTCAGGTTAAGGACCTTAGATCAGCTTTAGAACGATTCACTTCTGGTTCCAGTCTTGACATGATCCTTGGAAAACATAAATCGGTTCTAAATCGATCCGGACTAGGATATAGAACCAAATCTAGACAAAGATTTTATTTTGCTGTACTGAACCAATCCAGACCTAAAGTTCAGGCATGGGTACCCAAACTATGCCGGAACAAACAAACTGGATCAAATCAATATTGGATCCCTAAGGACAAGATTCACATCGTGCCAAACCATTATCGTGGCTTTAGTCCAGGGGGAGCCAAATTGAAAACAATATTTATTGTTAAATAAAATTGTTGCTCCCAATTTGATTGTTTGATTGTTTACTTAATTCCCGCAATTTACCATGCATAGATTTAGGAATGGTTAGTTTAAGGACCGAACTGACTTAACTGAAATTTGACAACATAGTATTGGGTGGAGGTGAGATGATAATACGTTAGGGAAACCAATTCTAATAAGGTCAAGTATTATCTACTTGGTCTCTTTAGACTGGTGAAACTAGCCGAAGCTACTGATCCAAGACCCAAACAAGTTAGACCAGAATTTTTCAAAGATTAAATTTGAAAATGAAATTTCATTGAAAGGCTTTATCAAGGAAAGGGTTAATAATCCAATAAGGCTACGGCCAAAGAAGGCCTAGTGCCTCGCCAAGACCTGGAAGCTAATCTCTGAAATTCAAATTCATTTGTCAAATTCGAATCTAACACAAATTTTCAATTAGTTATAGATTTAAACATTTTTTTTCAAAATAAATTTAATTGTTTTCAAAATTAATTCAAGTTTTGCAAAATAAATCACAATTTTTTTCCCTTACCAAAACCTGTCTCACAAAACCTGTAAGGCTAACGTGATTGATAACCCTAGATTGGGTGAGACAGTAAAAAAAATTTTTAGCCTAATTGAAATTCATTTAATACCTTCATTATTGTTTAAATACAAACATTAAAATTTAGAACGGCTTTAAGCTTTGGTCAAAGTCAAAGAAGCATGGTCAAGACAGGTCAAATCATGGTCAAAGCAGTCAAATCATGGTCAAAGTAGTCAAACCATGGTCAAACCAATTAAACCATGGTTAAACCAGTCAAACCTGGTCAAACAGGTCAAACCATGGTCAAACCAATTAAACCATGGTCAAATGATCACAAAACATCCAAAGTTGTCACTTCCTACATAATCCGGGCGCCCGTGACTCCTCGGGCGCCCCCCCTGACTTTTTCTTCCTTCAAGGCAAAAAGCTGCCTTTACCCCTTGACCAGGGCACCCCGAACCTTGCGGGCGCCCCCAGCATCAGTCAAAGCAGCAAAGCTGCAGAATCCAGCCTGACCGGGGCACCCGGGCCATTGCGGGCGCCCCCAACCAGCACTAGTCACTGCCAAAGGCAGTAGACTACTGTCCCAGGCGCCCGGGAGCTCCCGGGCGCCCCCAATGAACTGCCTATAAAAAGGCACCCGAACCCCCTCTTCTTCCCACACCAAAAACCATCCTCCTTCCTCACTTCCTTCCTTCCAAGGATATCAAGTGACACTTGTGCTTCCTCAATCTCAACCATGCCTCCCCGGTATGATTTCTTTTATGTATTTAGAATTACTTTCTTAATTCCCTTCTTATAAATGCATGCTTCTTAACTTAGAAAACGCCGAGCAACCCAATCGAACCCCGGTACCGAACCTAGTCCCGATCCTAGGTTCCCAACGTTAGAACACTGTAATAGGTTTGCTCGAACCACATACAAACACATAAAAACTAGCTATCTCAATAGACAATTCTTCACCCAATCTTGTCCCTTGGCAATGAATGTGATAAACTTTTACCAACTCGATAACCTCGTATTCTGCACTCATCCTATTAATACAACATTATGTGCAAAATTCTATAATGATATAGTTAGACAAGACCAACTCAGCTTTGACACCACAGTCCAAGGGTTGCCTCTAACCATCACGCCTTCCCTACTTAACCGATTTCTTGGATTACGAGTCTCTCAGTCCACATTTTGTTGCTATCCACCTAGGGATCCTCCATTTGATGCTCCCTACTCTCACATCACCCTAGACACTCTCCACTCTTATTTCTATAGGGAAGCTAGAAATCCCGTAGATAGACGTTTCCAGTCCGTTGACCTTCAAGTCCAGGACTACGCCCTGTATAGAGTTCTGGTCCGCTGCATCCTACCCTTATCCTCAAGGGACGTCGCGACCATGCGACCATTTCACACATTCTTATTGTATGCGTTGATTCACCATCTAGACATTGACATTGGCCTTCATATGTTCCACGCCATCTTACACGCCTCCAGTGTCACCACTCAGGGTCGAGTTCGCACCCCCTTTTGTCACATCATCACCTCCATCCTCCATCACCACGGTCGTAACATTACCGTAGGAGAAATGACCGAGATGACCGATTTCGACGAGATAGGATTTAGGAACTTTTCCTTAGCTGGTATAAAGATCTCGACTACCGGGGTTCTGTCGTGGAGACGCCAGCGAGCCGGACGACCGATCGACTCCGACGAGGATGTGGAGGTCGACGTCGGAGATTGGGCAGCCGAGGTTCGTGAGCACATGGACGAGCCCCCACCATCGACCATCGACCAGCGCTTCACACAGATGCAGACAGAGATCCACAGTCTCCGAGAGGAGGCCGAGGCCTACCACGTTGAGCAGATGGACGCTCGTAGAGCCGATCGAGAGGTGGCCGATGCATGATACATTGAGATGATGTCGCTTCTCAGAGCATGGTAGCCTGGCTCATCTGACCACCCTGGCCCGTCTTCATAGTTAGACTATTTCAGCAGATGCATTGTATTAGTAACTAAGACTTGACTCATGTTTGACTCTACTGGTCCTCTCTTTGACCAGTTAACTTGCAGGCTTGACCAGTTGTTTAATCTTAAGTATCTGATTTGGATTATGTTTGGTAGAATAGGTTTACTCTGCTTTTTGGATTTCCACTACTTTACTCATTTCAAAATCAGTTTAAAAAGTTTTTAAAATGCTTTCAAAATCAGCCTTTACTTAATTTTAAAAAGTTGTAAAATAAATTTTTCGACTTAGTTTTATTTTAAAACTACCCCCTTCAAAACTACGGCTTTTTCGCAAATGGACTTAGCCTAGGCCCTAACCCTAGAACTGCATGCACCTATAGATTTAGAAGCCAGCATCTCACAAGCACCTTAGGGTACTTTTCATTGATAACCTAGAATGGGTTGAGATGCTTAGGTCTTTGCCTTAATTCAAGATGCTTTAAGTCAATGCATCTGCAGTAATTGGGGCACTAAATACAAATTACACAGTAATCAAGTTAAGTGTCAAGTTTAGAAAATCTAACTTGAACAGAACACTTAACTTGACTAACCCCAATGAAAACTACTGTTCAATAGCAGTTAGTAAGTAGCTAATTGGGTTAGACAGGAACCTAAAAGAAACTGATTTGGTTTAGTTCATATCCTGAATTGGCTCAGTACAGCAAATTATGTAGTTTATTATTCGCTTTTATGTAATTTAATTATCCTGTTTCTGCTGTATTTATTTGTTTTTGATATATGGCAAAGGGGGAGAGATAGGAAAGGAGAGAGTTTAAATTTTTTTTCTAAATCCAAAATTTCAAACTCTATCCTTTATTCAAAAAGAACTAAAGTTTTCAAATTTTCCTAAGTACTTAAAACTAAAGTTTTCAAATTTTCCCAAGTACTTAAACTAAAGTTTTTCAAATTTTACTAAACTTAAAGCTTTCAAAACCTTTTTGAGTACTTTAAACTTAAGGCTTCAAAATTTTTTGGTACTCAAACTTAAGTTTTCAAAATCCGTCAAAGTTTTCAAAATTTGTCTAAGTACTTAAACTTAAATTTTCTACAAGTATAAATTTTCCAAAGTGCACAACGAAAATTATTTTGGAAAAATATCTTTAAAGCTTAAGTTGAAAATTGTCCTAAGTAAAATTAAATCCATCTTTAGACATAGAATTTATTTTCAAAAGAGTAATGATAGGGACAGTGAATTTGGGACAGTGAATGGGACAGTGAATGACGTGACAATTATTGTGTACACGTCCGATCGTCGATCGGACACTACCGGCGGCCTTCGGCCGCCGCCCCGAACCAAACTATACCCTGGGGGGCACGGTGAACCCGTCGGGGATCGCCGCAATTGCGATCTCGCATCATTGACCGTCGATTTCGATAGGTTCACCGATGCCGGTGATCCTGACGAGTTCACCGTCCTCCGAAGGTATAGTTTGATTCAGGACGATAATCAGAGGCCATCGGTGGTGTCCGATCGGCAATCGGACGTGTACACATTAATTGCACGTCATTCACTGTCCCAATCATTACTCTTTTCAAAAACCCCACGAACTTTTGAAAAATCTAGGGGGAGATTCCTTCCAGGGGAGGAAACAAAATTTCATTGTATTTGTTTTGATTAACTTAACTTTTTGAACCAGGGTTGTCATAAATCAAAATGGGGGAGATTGTTGGTGCAAAAAGCACCCAAGTCAAACCTGTGTTTTAAAAATGGCAAAAGGGTTCAAAAGTTAAGGTATAATGTTTATGTAACATATTACTCAAGTGTGCAGGAAAAGTCCTAGCGAAGGACAGCTAGGCACCTGGCGAAGGAATGCCAGGATATAAAGACCTAGCGAAGGACTGCTAGGCACCAGGCGAAGGACAGCTTGGTACTGAAGACCTATCGAAGGATTACTAGGCACCAGGCGAAGGACAGCTTGGTACTGAAGACCTGGCAAAGGATAGCTGGGCACCTGGCGAAGGACTGCTGGGCAAAAGTCCAACCGGAGGAGCCGGTTGGCATCAGGTAAATTCTCTCGAGAGGAGTAGGTGAGGACGCATTCCCCGTTGAGGGAACAGTAGGCGTCGGTTCGACCTAGGGCTCCATTTGGGAGACCCAAAGTCAGAACCAAGATAGCTAAGGCTGTATAAAACTAACATATTATTGCTTTATGTTATTTTTGTACTAACCCTGGATGCAGGACCGAAGGAACGAGTGTCAGCAGCTCAGAGAGCCTCAAAGGAGTGAGGCAACAGCTGACCAGGGCGCTCGGAGTGTCCAAGGCGCCCCCAAGGTGAATACAAAACAGATGATGCAAAAGGAGTGCTTCGACAGCTTATGGGGGGGCGCCCCCGTGCTCCCGGGCGCCCCCCCCATGCTCCCGGGCGCCCCGGATGTTCCGGGCGCCCCGGATGTTCCGGGCGCCCCGAGGTCAAGCCAACGAAGCAGAAGCCAGTGAAGCCAATGGATAAGAGTTGACCCAGTCAACCCGGGCGCCCCCAGCGTCCCGGCCGCCCCCGTCAAAGCCTGATCCCGAGTTTTAAGGGATCAGAGCTGACCGAGAGGAACTCGGATCAACCGACACGTGGGGGGGGGGCGCCCCCAACGTCCCGGGCGCCCCCTGGGGCTATAAAAGGGTCCTCGACCCCAAAGCTTCGAACAATCAATCCTTCCAACGTATTCACGCTCTTCTGCTTCTGCACTCTGCTCCGAAACCTCCCGACTCGAGATTCAAGCGCCGACGACGTCCCACTGCTCTGAAAATACAATCTACATCGGACGTCGGTAAAAGAAGAGTCACTTTTAAGTTTACTGCACTAATTTTGTAATAGACTTCCCCGTTGAGGGAACAGTAGGCGTCGGTTCGACCTAGGGCTCCATTTGGGAGACCCAAAGTCAGAACAAAGACAGCTAAGGCTGTATAAAACTAACATATTATTGCTTTATGTTGTTTTTGTACTAACCCTGGATGCAGGATCGACGGAACGAGTGTTTGCAGCTCAGAGAGCCTCAAAGGAGTGAGGCAACAGCTGACCAGGGCGCCCGGAGTGTCCAGGGCACCCCCAAGGTGAATACAAAACAGATGAAGCAAAAGGAGTGCTTCGACAGCTTATGGGTGGGGCGCCCCCGTGCTCCCGGGCGCCCCCCCCCCCCATGCTCCCGGGCGCCCCGGATGTTCCGGGCGCCCCCAGGTCAAGCCAACGAAGCAGAAGCCAGCGAAGCCAATGGATAAGAGTTGACCCAGTCAACCCGGGCGCCCCCAGCGTCCCGGCCGCCCCCGTCAAAGCCTGATCCTGAGTTTTAAGGGATCAGAGCTGACCGAGAGGAACTCGGATCAACTGACACGTGGGGGGGGTGCCCCCAACGTCCCGGGCGCCCCCTGGGGCTATAAAAGGGCCCTTGACCCAAGGCTTCGAACAATCAATCCTTCCAACGTATTCACGCTCTTCTGCTTCCGCGCTCTGCTCCGGAAACCTCCCGACTCGAGATTCAAGCGCCGACGACGTCCCACTGCTCTGAAAATACAATCTACATCGGACGTCGGTAAAAGAAGAGTCACTTTTAAGTTTACTGCACTAATTTTGTAAATTATTTTTGCGAACATATAGAATTGCCCGCAGAAAACGGTCAACGACCGTGAGCCTTGGAGTAGGAGCCGACCGCGACTCCGAACCAAGTAAAAAACTTGGTGTTTGCGTGTGTTTGATTTAAATTTTCGCTGCGTAATTTCTCTAACTGTTAATCCGAACGTTTTACGATATTCACCCCCCTCTATCGTTTCTCTCGATCCAACATTAGGGTGCTACAAAAATTTCACAACTCATCATTTACTCTTTATTTATCATGAGAAAACATTAGAAAGCATACATGAGATTTTTAACATCATCCTAGACTCATAAACTTCCTTGGCCGAAAGTTGTAGGGACCCTATGTTGGTGCAAGTTGCATCAATGATGTTCTCCTATAAGTGTTTTAATGTTTGACAATACACTTAAGTCAGTGATACAATAAACAGACAAAGGGGAGCAAAGGAGAAGCAACCTAAGTTGAAGAAATGTCCTAGTTAAGCTAGGTATCGTAACCCTAGGTATCGTAACCCTAAGCCCTAGCCAAGGGCTGCTAGGCACCTAGCGAAGGGATGCTAGGCACCTAGCGAAGGGATGCTAGGCATAGAAGACCTAGCGAAGGAATGCTAGGCATAGAAGACCTAGCGAAGGGCTGCTAGGCACCTAGCGAAGGGTTGTAGGCATAGAAGACCTAGCGAAGGGATGCTAGCACCTGGCGAAGGACTGCTAGGGAATGAAGACCTGGCGAAGGACTGCTAGGCACCTGGTGAAGGAATGCTAGGGAATGAAGTCTTGGTCCAAGGGACTGAGCAACTTAGCTGAGCGATGACTAAGGACAGGAGTAGAGACGGGTCAGGGTTTGGGCGTCTCGGGTCCGGAGGTATCGGAAGCTAAGCAAAAGTCCATCCGAAGGGCTGGGTGGCAACCATCTCCTGAAAGGAGTAGGTGAAGGGCAAGTTCTCGGGGATGGGAACTTGTGCCGGTTCGACCTAGGGTTTAGTGGAGATCCGAAGTCAGAACCAATTCCTTAAGCCTAACATTGTGTGTATATGTGCTTTGTGGTTTTGTATCTTGCAGGTACCAAGATTGGAAGACAAAGCAAGTGAAGCAGGCTGGAAGGCCTGAAGCAGAGCGCCCCTAGTGTTGGGGGCACCCCCATGCATCCAGGGTGCCCCCAACAGTGGGGGCGCCCCCAAACAAAGTCAAAAAATGCAGTAACGTGTTGAAAGCAGAATAGGTGTCAAGCGGGGCGCCCGGAACGTCCGGGGCGCCCAGGTTCAAACCTGTTTTTTGCTGTTTCGAGTCCGAAACACAGATAAGCCTTCATGAGGGCACCCGGGAGGTCTGGGGCGCCCTGGTCAAAGGTTTTATTAGCTGCGGTGACGTAGACGCGGGGATAAAGTTTGACCGAGATTATCGGGGCGCCCCAACGTCCAGGGCGCCCGCAGGAAGCCTATAAAAGGGGCTTCGACCCCTCTGCTTCAACAACAACTGCCAAGAGCGATTCCAAGAATTCTGACCGACGATAGCGCGCTAGAGATGAGGCTCTACGACTGGGAGGCTCAGGAGGAAGTGCGCGGCACTTCGGAGGTCCAGATCGGCCGAGCTTCAGACTTTGTCTTGTTGGTTTACTTTTATTTTCCGCACTTAATTTTCTATATTTGTTATTGTACTTCTACACTGTAAGACGGGTTTCTCCGCCTCCAGAAATTCTGGAAAGGAGACCAATAGTGGACGGGCATTCCCGTGCTTAGGCCTTGGATGTACTGACCCTGGGGGATTGGGAACCAAGTAAATCCCGCGTGCGTTGTGTCTGTTTATTTTCGTTCTGGTTTACTTTTCGCTGCGCTAACACTCTAAGTCTAGAACGACGATTGAAAGTCTTACGAAGTTTCTATGAAGTTTTGAACGATCGATATTCACCTCCCCCTCTATCGACGGCACCAGTCCTATAATTGGTATCAGAGCCGAGCCGCTCTTCACCGGACTAAATGCCGACGGAGCAACGACGCCAGGAGTTGAGGGGGGCTCAGGGGTGAATCAGGTATATTTTATTTAAATGTCTGTGTTTAAATTTCATATTACGTGTTTTAAGTGCAGGGAAAGAGGGCACTACAAAAATCAGTGTCCTACTCGTAAGACTCGATCTACCTCACCGGCGGCGAAGGAGGCACCAGCGCTAGGAAGCCGGAGGGACAAAAGTCACGTACGATGCTTCAAATGCGAGAAATACGGACATTACAAAAATAAGTGTCCGGCGAAGGTACGCACGAATTATGTTCCAAAAATTTTACAAGTTCCTGCACTGCCTTGTGATAATGTAGTTAATTTTTCTGATAAATTAGATTTACTGCATAGTAAAATTAATTTTTTGCATGACAAATTAGAAAATATAGATATGACTAAAATATCTGAAATTAACTATTTAATCCAGAATGTCAACTCAGTAATTTCTAAAATAAATTCTGAAATTATTAATTCTGATAATTCTAATTCAGATAAATTTTATCCTAAGGATAAATCCGAAATCAAATTCGAAAATCCTAAGGATAAATCCGAACTCAAATTGGAAAATTCTTTAGATAATTATGAATTCAAATTTGAAAATCCGTTGTATAAATTTGAATTCGAATCTAAAAATTCTAAATATAACTCTAAAGTTAGTAAAATTAATCCAGAAATTAATTCTGAAAATCTTAAAGATAATCCAGATATTAATTCTGAAAATCTTAAGGATAATCTAGAGATTAATTTTGAATTTCTTGAAAATATTGAAGATGTGTCTGAAGATAATTCTGAGGATAATTTTGAAGATAAAATCCTCCTAGATAATAACTTAATTATAGATAATATTGAATATTATTATAAAACTTTAACTAGTGGCCCAATTTACTCCACCTATGCTGAGGATATTGAAAGATCTAATGTTGAGGAGGAGATAAAATTTTCTAAGATAAAGGCCATAATCAATAAAAATTACAAAAATTCAAATAAATCAAAATTATTAGAAAAACTTGAAAAGGAAAATAAAGATGAAGAAGAAATTTTCAAAATAATGAAAATGATGAATTTAAACCCACAATTATTAATTAATCATTATAACCTTAAAAATTCAAATTAATTAATTCTTAATTATTCAAATTCAAATTAATTAATTCTTAATTATTCAAATTCAAATTAATTAATTCTTAATTATTCAAATTCAAATTAATTAATACTTAATTATTCAAATTTAAATTAATTAATTCTTAATTATTCAAATTCAAATTAATTAAATCTTAATTATTCAAATTCAAATTAATTAAATCTTAATTAAACTCAAATTAAATCTTAAATTAAATCTTAATTAAATTCAAATTAAATTCAAATTAAATCTTAAATTAAATTCAAATCTAACTTCAAATAAATTCAACTTTAATTGATTCAAATTAATTCAAATCAATTCACTCTTAATTAATTCGTTTTCAAATTAATTAACTTGAATACAAAATAACTTAAACTCGAACAAAACTAAAATATTACCCAAACCGCAACAACTAATTTAGTAAAATTAAATATGTCAAAGTGGGTTGACATATTCGCGGGTTCACACGACATGTATCAAATCAGGAATTTGATACATCTTTAGAAACGTAATTAAAATGATTTGAATTGTTTGACTCATGCATAATTGTCATGTCATGCATTTGCTACTTCTTTTAAATACATGACATGTCATTCATATTTAAATTTTATGCATATATTAGAACGGCTATAGGAAAAGAATAATTGAATCTTGATCAACCTAGTATTGGGTGGCGGTGAGATGATAGTACGTTAGGGAAGCCAATTCTAATAAGGTCAAGTATACTTGGTCTCTTTAGACTGGTGAAACTAGCTGAATCTACCGATCCAAGACCCAAACTAGTTAGACCAGAATTTTTCAAAAAGTAATTTTGAAAATGAAATTTCATTAAAAGGCTTTGTCAAGGAAAGGGTTGATGATCCAATAAGGCTACGGCCAAAGAAGGCCTAGTGCCTCGCCAAGACCTGGAAGCCAATTTTTGAAATTCAAATTCAAGTTACTTCTTGTCAAATTCAAATCTAACACAAGCTTCAATTAAATCTTAGAGTTAATAATAAATTAAGAAAAATGATTCAAACATCTCACAATACACCTATAAGGCAACCATGCTTTTTGTATTGATACATCTAAAATGGGTGAGATGTTAAGGACTAATGAATTGAAAAATATTTTTCAAAATTATTTTTCAAAATTGTTAGAATATTTTCCTAAAAATATATTTTCAAAATAGTGCTTCAACATAATAATATTTTTATGGAATTCATGCTTGTCTGATTGATTGCACATATTATACATATTTCAAAAGTATATCTTTTCAAAAATTGTTTGACTCACTCAATTAGACACAAGCCTCTTAGGACAACACTAAAGTCCCTTAAGGCACTTAGTTAGAGTCAAACGGTATCGAGTACAGGGGGAGTGCTTTTCATTTCTTTTAAAAATGGTTTTCAAAAACTACACCTTAAACATTACTATCATTTGAAAAATACTTTTCGAAAACTGTACCTTAAATCATTATTACTTGTGTTTTCAAAAAGGATTTATGTTGTAAAAATTATCTGTTTCTTTAACTTTGATAACCCCTAAAGACACAGAGGAAAGGTCCACTTCGTGATTTTCAAGGACTCCTAGGATGTGTCAAATTTAGGGGGAGTCTGAGTCAAAAGAAGAATTTCAGAAAAGTTTTTTGGTAATTATTCATTTTTTAATATTTATTTTTAATCTGAATCAAACCTTAAGACTCAGAGGAAGAGTACTTGTGGTCAACAAGCTTCCCAGGACTGAGTCAAGTTGAGGGGGAGGTCAAATTAAAAGAATTATTTAATAACCTGTTTTCATATCTTCAAAATTTTGCTAAAAATCTAAGTCTTTCAAAATACTATTATTCTATTTGTTAGAATTTATGTGACTTATGAAATTATTTTTGAAATAATATTTACTTGGGTTGGAGAATTTCCAGGACACTTAGGAAATGTCCTTGAAGTCAACAAGGTTTCCCAGGATAGTGTTAGACTGGAAGGTAAACCAAGACAAGTAAAATATTGGGTCTTCAAAAGTTCACACATTTTTCAAAATCTACTAGCATATATTTTCAAAAGTACTATCATTTTTTTTGACAAAATTTTGTTAATATTTACTTGAGTTTGACGAATTTCCAGAACACTTAGGAAAATGTCCTTGTGGTTAACAAGGTTTCCTAGGATTGTGTCAGACTGGAAAAGAAACCTAGTCAAGTAAAATATTATGTTTCAAAAATTACTTATATTTTTCAAAGTCTCATCTTTTTCAAAAATAATTAGTACTTGCAAAATATGCATAACACTTATATTTTCCAAAATAGCATTCTTTCAAAAATTATGCATTTTTCCAAAAGTACTTAATATTTCAAAAAATTCAATACATTTTTCAACGGTACTTATATTTTTCAAAAATTACATAATCTTTCAAAAAGACATAGCATCTTTTTAAATATGCATTTTTCAAAAAATACAATATACCATTCAAAATACAATGCTTTCAAAAACATTGCACTAAGTATTTTCTAAAAGAATCAAAGGTTTTCATTGTTGGTGCAAGTAATTTCTTGTTTTTTTGATGTATGACAAAAGGGGAGAGGTGTGTGCTCAAGTTAGAAAAATTTTCTCCCAAAAATCAAAAATGTAGTTTCAAAACTTATATCATTTTTTCATTTTTTTTCTCAAGGACAGTAAGTTAGCCCCTTAAACCAATCTAACTTATGTTATTGTCAAACATCAAAAAGGGGGAGATTGTTGGTGCAAGTTGCATCAATGATGTTCTCCTTTAAGTGTTTTAATGTTTGACAATACACTTAAGTCAGTGATAAAATAAACAGACAAAGGGGAGCAAAGGAGAAGCAACCTAAGTTGAAGAAATGTCCTAGTTAAGCTAGGTATCGTAACCCTAAGTATCGTAACCCTAAGACCTAGCGAAGGGCTGCTAGCACCTAGCGAAGGGATGCTAGGTATCATAACCCTAAGACCTAGCGAAGTGCTGCTAGGCACCTAGCGAAGGGCTGCTAGGCATAGAAGACCTAGCGAAGGGCTGCTAGGCACCTAGCGAAGGGCTGCTAGGCATAAAAGACCTAGCAAAGGGATGCTAGGCACCTGGCGAAGGACTGCTAGGGAATGAAGACCTGGCAAAGGACTGCTAGGCACCTGGCGAAGGACTGCTAGGGAATGATGTCTTGGTCCAAGGGACTGAGCAACTTAGCTGAGCGATGACTAAGGACAGGAGTAGAGACGGGTCAGGGTTTGGGCGTCTCGAGGTCCAGAGGTATTGGAAGCTAAGCAAAAGTCCACCCGAAGGGCTGGGTGGCAACCGTCTCCTGAAAGGAGTAGGTGAAGGGCGAGTTCTCGGGGATGGGAACTTGTGCCGGTTCGACCTAGGATTTAGTGGAGATCCGAAGTCAGAACCAAATCCTTAAGCCTAACATTGTGTGTATATGTGCTTTATGGTTTTGTATCTTGCAGTTACCAAGATTGGAAGACAAAGCAAGCGAAGCAGGCTGGAAGCCATGAAGCAGGGCGCCCCCAGTGTTGGGGGCACCCCCATGCATCCAGGGCACCCCCAACAGTGGGGGCGCCCCCAGACAAAGTCAAAAAATGCAGTAACGTGTTGAAAGCAGAATAGGTGTCAAGCGGGGCGCCCGGAACGTCCGGGGCGCCCGGGTTCAAACCTGTGTTTGCTGTTTTGAGTCCGAAACATAGATAAGCCTTCATGAGGGTGCCCGGGAGGTCCGGGGCACCCTGGTCAAAGGTTTTATCAGCTGCGGCGAGGTAGACGCGGGGATAAAGTTTGACCGGGTTTATCGGGGCGCCCCCAACGTCCAGGGCGCCCGCAGGAAGCCTATAAAAGGGGCTTCGACCCCTCTGCTTCAACAACAACTTGCAAGAGCGATTCCAAGCATTCTGACCGACGACAACGCGCTAGAGACGAGGCTCTACGACCGGGATGTTGAGACCGGGTGCATGTTGACAAGGATACGGGTTCGTAAAATTTTAAATTTTTACGTGCAGCGGAAGAATTAGCATAAAATAATTTCTCAAATTATTTTAACCACGTATCTAGCATGCAACCTTATGATGTGTGGACATTATCATAAATTAAAAACTTGCGGAAAAGTAAACTAATTTACTTAGTACCTCGCGTAACTCGATGTAAGGGACGAGATCCAACCGTAGCGTCCCTTGGAAGCTCCGCCTCTATTCGCGTCCACGCCGAGTTCTCTTCGGGATGACTTCGCAAAGTCACGAGTTTTCTACCGACGAGAACTACTAGATTCTCTAAAGGCACAACTAGAAGATCAAGAGAGAAGAAAGGAAACTAACCACCAAGAAACGGAATCTAAATTCCGGGAAGGAAGGAGTTGCGTCCCGCTTCTTCTTCTTCTTGTTTGGCTCCTTCTTGGTGATGGTTGCTCACGCCAACCCTTGGAAGGGTGAGGGTGCGCCGGCCCTAGGTTGGACAAGGGGTGCCGGCCCTAGTTTGGACAAGGGGCGCCGGCCCTAGTAGGGAAGGAGAAGGAGAGGAAGAGAATAAGAGAGAGAGAGGGAGAGAATTAATCTCTTGATTACTCTATTGATTGGAATTCAAGGCTTGCCTTTGGTTCCTTTATATAGTAGCCTCTCCCTTGACAAGTCTCCCTCTTAACAGAATTTTCATAGGAAATTTATCCTATAAATTCTCTTATAAATTATTCTGTTTAAGCCAAGTTTTATTATAACTAACTTTATAATAAAACAAATACTTCTCTCTTTTAATTATGGAATAAAATTTGTATAAAATTTTCTTATCATGGAAAAATCAATTCATAATTGATTTTATAAATTAAAATTAAACCAATTCATGGTTCATTTTAATTTCCATAAAAAGAATAAATTTCTACAAATTTCTTTATAAATCTCTTTATATAAATTTCTTTATATATCAATTTATTTATCCATAATTTATAAAACAAATCGCGCTAGATTTATTTTATTAATTAAACCAAATAAATTGGTTTCTCCCCTTTGTATTGGCCGGCCAAACCAAGAGGGTGGACACCCTCTTTGGCCGGCCACTTCAAGCCCGATCCCTCGCGAATTAAACTCATTTAATTCGCCCAATAAGCCTTCAAAAGACATAGCCATTTTTAGCTTCCATTGCGCCTCTGATAAATTCAGATTCGACTTATTTCTCTTGATCGGAAAATCCAATTTTCAAATCGTTTTAAATCCCTCGGATTACTCGTAGTGCGTGTGACTAAATAGGCTTTCGATTTATGTTGGTCGTCTATAATCAACCAATTATAAAACGATCATGAGTGGCACCTAGTAGTACATCATGACCCCCAATTAATCGAAAGATCAACGGTTGACCTCAGAAAGAATTCTGAAACCCTTCAGCAGCTCTAATGAATCGTGCCCCATTCCCTTCACCATCTTATACCCACTTGGTTCAGGACATGGTCTGTTTGTGTCAGTCCCCACTAGACTGAATACGTCACACCTAGCCCAAGTAGTGTCTTTCTCGTCCTTTGGATTTCTAATTACTCTCATGTATTTAAGAGACTCATACTCTAAACATGATATGCTCTGGCCAGAGGCTTTGAGTAACAATCCGACGATAGGCCTGGGTATACATCTTCTCGCAAGGAGTGGTGAATCCTTTGTAGGCTGTTCAAACATCTTCGGGCACTTCGGCTTATACCCAACCATCCTGGGTCCACACCTCCTTGGAGATGCTTGCTTAAGATGTTAAAGTATAAGTCTCCATGACCAAGATGACTTGAACACCGCAAGTCAAAGGAACATCGCACTTAAGCTATAGTAAGAACTTCATTGACATATCTATATAGATTACCATATGAAGTTTTACAGCTAGTCACTCCAATGAACTAGTTCCCTTAACTAGCATCCATGTTTATCTCCGGATATCCCAATGTCACCAGCCAGTGAGAATCAGCTGATTAGAGAATAACTCATGCTAGTCTCAACAGAATTGATAGTGTCCGTTTTTATCAATTCATCGACTAGGGATATTTTTAATACTTCACATTTGCACATGTAGAGATAATCACTAGTTGTGATCCCATCACAAATTCTCTTATGTTGTGAATTGTATTGCGGACATTCAGTAGATGAGTTTATGATCCTAATCAAATACACTAACATGTATACTCAAATAGTGAATTATCATTTATTAAAATAAATGTTTACAATCATAAGGCGATTGCCTTAGGACACTTCTCTCATATCACTAACACGGGAGGCTCCAGGAGGAAGTGCACGGCACTTCGGAGGTCCAGATCGGCCGAGCTTTAGACTTTATCTTGTTGGTTTGTTTTTATTTTCCGCACTTAATTTTCTATATTTGTTATTGTACTTCTGCACTGTAAGACGGGTTTCTCCGCCTCCGAAAATTCCGGAAAGGAGACCAATAGTGGACGGGCGTTCTCATTCTTAGGCCTTGGATGTACTGCCCCTGGGGGGTAGGGAACCAAGTAAATCCCGCGTGCGCTGTGCCTGTTTATTTTCGTTCTGGTTTACTTTTCCGCTGCGCTAACACTCTAAGTCTAGAACGATGATTGAAAGTCTTACGAAGTTTCTACGAAGTTTTGAACGATCGATATTCACCCCCCCTCTATCGACGACACCGGTCCTACACCCTAGTGCATGGTTTTCTCAACATGGAGCCCAACAAAACCTTAAATCATGAAAGATAACATCAAAATTATTATACCACAGGTGAGGGAGTCTTACCTTTGTTATCTTGGTTTTAGACCTTAAATAGAGAAGAGGATGAAGACTTTCTTGACCTTAGATCACCCCTAGTCCTTGTAGCCTTGTAGGAAGCCCTTGGATCTTGAAGAAGAAGTCTTCTTGTGAAGCTTTTCCAAGGGGAAAACCCCTTGTGGGTTTCGGCTAGAAGGAGGAAGGAGAGGGAGAGGAAGAGCCTTGGTGGATGAAGAAAAGAGAAAACAATAACTCAAGTGTCTCTTCCCTTCTCATCTACTCCTTTTATATTAGGTGTAGGGGCAAGTGAAGAGGCATGGTGTCTCCTCTCATGGTGACTCTTCACTTCCCTTAGCCTCAACTAAAATCCTCTTCCTTTTCCACTATCACTCCCTTGCTAGGTGAATTGGTTAGTACATGCATGATGAGACTCTAGGTCTAAAGTTCAATCCTTGGCGCATGCACTTTATTTATTATTCCTTTTTCTTTTATTTTTGGCAAGGCCTACATAAGGCCCACCAAGAGTCATGCTAATCTTCCTAATTGAAACCCATTTCCATTTATGTTAAATTCTACCTAAACTCCACTAATGACCATGGTACTAGAAGAGTCCATGTAAGGCCCCTTAGTACTTAGCTTTTAATCCATATAAGGAATCATGCTAAGGTTCATACTATTATCCCCATATTACTCACGAATCCATATAGGCATGATCAATATTTTTAAGAAAAATATTGAAAGGATTTTATGGGTCGTTACAGAATCGATCTTGGAAGTTGTGTATGATGTTCTCCGAAGCCTTGGGGGTGAACCCCCTTTTATAGCACCCATGGGGGCGCTTGTGTTAATGGGGGCGCCTACACGTGGCCTTTCCCGCACGATCTCTTATCCGCAGCTCGGTCAGCGCTTATCCATCTTCACAGGGGTGCCTGAGCTGATGGGGGCGCCTGTATGGTCCCGGGCGCTTGAGCTGAGTATGTCCAGAGGCTTCGTGGCAATTTTGCTTCGCTTGCTTTGGTTTAGCCTCCAACTGGGGTGCCCGTATCCATACGGGCGCCAAGCCCCAGTGAGGCGCCTCACTCATTTGAGGCGCCTGAGCTGCAGAAACACATTCCTTCGTTCCCTGCAACCAAGGTTAGTTCCAAAACACAAGAAGCAAATATGTTAGCCATTATTTACAACCTAAGCTATCTTGATTTTAACTTTGGATTTCCACGAAACCCTAGGTTGAACCGACGCAAGTTCCCACCCACGGGAATGCACCTTTCACCTACTCCTTTCAGGAGACGGTTGCCACCCAGTCCATTCGGGTGGACTTTAGCTTAGACTTCGATACTCTCGGATCTCAAGACGTCCGAACCTCGACCCGTCTCTACTTCTGTCCTTAGTCATCGCTCAGCTAAGTTGCTCAATCCCTCGGACCAAGACTTCGTGCCCAAACCCTAGGTCTAGGACTTCGGTGCCCAACCTGTTGAGTTCGGGTGCATGTTGACATGGATGCGGGTTCATAATTAAAAAATTAATTACGTGCAACGAAAGGTTTAGCATAAATAATTTCTCTAAATCATTTAACCACACATCTAAGCATGCAATTTTATCTTGTGTGGACATGATCATATATTTAAAATTTTTGCAAAAACATAAACTAATTTACATATTAGCTCGCGTAACTCGAAGGAAGGGACGAGATCCAACCGTAAGCGTCCCTTGGAAGCTCCGCCTCTATTTGTGCCCACGCCGAGTATCTTCGGGATGACTTCGCAAAGCCACGATTTCGTGTTCTCGAGAACTACTAGATTCTCTGAGAACATGACGAGAAAAACCAAGAGAGAAGTCGGAAGACTAACCACAAAAGGATGGCCGGCTGGTGCTCCTTCTTGGGGCTGGTTGGCGCACGGCAAGAAGGGGAGAAGAGAAGGAGAGAAAGAGAGGGAGGCAGCCTATGCCTTCATCTCTATATTTTTCACACCCAAGCCTTGCCTTGGGTCCTTTATATAGTGGCCTCTCAACCATCAAGCCTCTCAAATATGGAATAACTTATTCCATCATGCCAAGTTTAATTTTATATCATGGTTAAAATCATATTTTAATTCATGATAAAAATCTTCTCTCCAATGGAATAAATTTCCTTATCATGGTAAATCAATTCATGATTGATTTTAATAAAATAAACCAATCCATGGTTCATTTTAATTTCCATGAAAAATAAACTAACCTTGGTTTATTATATAAAAATTTATATCATCCATAATTTTAAAAAAGAAACCACACTTGGTTTATTTTATAAATTAAACCAAAAACTTAGTTCTCTCCCTTTGTTGTGGACGGCCAAGCAAAGAGGATGGAGGCCCTCTTTGGCCGGCCCATCCAAGCCAAGCCCCAATGAATTAAACTTATTTAATTCATCTATTAAGTCTTCAAAAGACTTAGCCATTTTACGCTTCTGATGCGTCTCTGAAAAATTCTGATTCGACTTATCGTTTGGCTCAACCAAACTTAATCTCTCTTGATTGGAAAATCCAATTTTTAACTCGTTTTAAATCCCTCGGATTACTCGTAGTGCGTGTGACTAAATAGGCTTTCGATTTATGTTGGCCGTCTATAATTAATAATTATAGAACGATCATGAGTGGCACCTAGTGGTACATTATGATCCCCAATTAATCGAAAGATCAACGGTTGACCTCAGAAACAATTCTGAAACCCTTTAGCAGCTATAATGAATCATGCTCGTTCCCTTCACCATCTTATACCCACTTGGTTCAGGACATGGTCTATGTGTGTCAGTCCCCACTAGGCTGACTACGTCACACCTAGCCCAAGTAACGTTTTCTCGTCCTACGGATTCTAATTACTCTCACGTATTTAAGAGATTCATACTCTAAACATGTCATGCTCTGGCCAGAGGCTTCGAGTAACAATCCGACGGTAGGCCTCGGGTATACATCTCCTCGCAAGGAGTGGTGAATCCTTTGTAGGCTGTTCAAACATCTTCAGCCACTTCAGCTTATACCCAATCATCCTGTGTCCACACCTCCTTGGAGATGCTTGCTTAAGATGTCAAAGTATAAGTCTCCATGACCAAGATGACTTGAACACCGCAAGTCAAAGGAACATCGCACTTAAGCTGCAGTAAGAACTTCATTGACATATCTATATGTACACTACCATATGAAGTTTTACAGCCAGTCACTCCAATGAACTAGTTCCCTTAACTAGCATTCATGTTTATCTCCGGACATCACAATGTCACCAGCCAGTGAGAATCAGCTGATTAGAGAATAACCCATGCTAGTCTCAACAGAATTGATAGTGTCTGTATTTATCAATTCATCGACTATGGATAATTTCAATACTTCACAATTGCACATGTAGAGATAATCACTAGTTGTGAATTCATCACAAATTCTCTCATGCTGTGAATTGTATTATGGACATTCAGTAAATGAGTTTAAGATCTCAATCAAATACTCAAATATGTATACTCAAATAGTGGATATTCATTTATTAAAATAAATGATTACAATCATAAGGTGATTGCCTTAGGACACTTCTCTCATATCACTAACAAACTCCCACTTGGCCTAATGCCAATCGCTACGGTACCCTATACCACAGACTCTAACATGACCCTCAAACTTGCTTTGAGGCAAGGCCTTAGTTAAAGGATCCGCTAAATTCCTTTCAGTGGGAATTATCTCAATTTGTATATCATTCCTACTTATAATCTCTCTGATCAGATGATAGCGGCGAAGCACATGTTTGGATCGCTGATGAGACCTTGGTTTCTTCGCTTGTGCAATAGCTCCATTGTTGTTGCAGTAAACCGGTATTGCTTCATCAATGGTTGGAACCACACCAAGTTCTGAGACAAACTTCTTGATCCAGACTGCTTTCTTCGCTGCTTCCGAAGCTGCAATATATTCCGCTTCCATGGTAGAATCCGCTACGGTGTCTTGCTTGGAACTCTTCCAACTTATTGCGCCTCCATTCAAAATGAATATGTATCCGGACTGAGATTTGGAGTCATCCTTATCTGTCTGGAAACTGGCATCTGTATACCGACGTATTATCATATCACCTTCTCCATATATTAGGAACACATCCTTAGTATTTCTTAAGTACTTGAGGATTGTCTTGACAGCCGCCTAATGATCCATTCCTGGATCAGATTGGTATCTTCTTGTGACGCTCAGAGCATATGATACATCGGGCCTAGTACATAACATAGCATACATGATAGATCCTATCGCGGATGCATATGGAATCTTACTCATGCAAATCCTCTCATCTTCTGTGCGCGGACACATAGACTTCAAAAGGTTGATCCCATGCGTGATGGGAAGGTAACCTTTCTTGGATTCCGACATGCTAAACCTTTCTAGCACTCGGTCTATATATGTAGACTACGAAAGACCAAGCAACCGTTTTGATTTATCTCTATAGATTCTAATCCCATGGATATAGGTTGCTTCTCCTAGGTCTTTCATGGAGAAAGTTTTGGATAACCAAATTTTAACTGGCTGTAAGACTGATATATCGTTTCCTATAAGTAATATGTCATCGACATATAACACTAGGAATACGACTGCACTCCCACTAACCTTCTTGTACACACAAGGTTCGTCAGGATTTTGTGAGAAATCAAACTCTTTAATTGTCTCATCAAAATGGATGTTCCAGCTCATGGATGCTTGCTTTAGTCCATATATGGATCGTCGAAGCTTGCATACTTTGGTTTTATTAACCGATGTGAAACCTTCAGGTTGTATCATGTATATATCCTCAAGCAGGTTTCCATTAAGGAAAGCTGTTTTCACATCCATTTGTCATATCTCATAATCATAATGAGCTGCTATGGCCAGGAGCATCCAAATGGATTTAAGCATAGCTACTGGTGAATAGGTTTTGTCATAATCAATTCCTTGTTTCTGACGATATCCTTTTGCCACTAATCTAGCCTTAAAGGTAACAACATTACCTTTCATGTCGATTTTCTTCTTGAAAACCTACTTGCACCCTATGAGCTTAATCCCTTCAGGTGGGTTAACCAAGTCCCATACTTGATTTTCGTACATGGAATCCATTTCCGACTTCATGGCTTCAAGCCATTTATCCCTTTCTGAATTTTTCAGAACATCTTCATAACTGATAGGTTCGTCATCGTTAATGAGTAACACGTCGTTCGATTCACTTATGAGAAATCCGTATCTCTCTGGAATATTGCGTGTCCTATCAGACCTATGAAGAAGTGGTGTTGTTTTAGGTTCAACTGATAGCTTATCATTATGAGTTATTGGTCGTGGGTCTAGACTAGGTGTCTCTGTAATGTCTATTGGAGTTTCTTGAACTTCTTCATGTTTAATGCTACTCCCACTGTTTTCTTGTAAAGGAAATTTTTTTTTCTAGAAATACAGCATGCCTTGAAACAAACACCTTTTGTTCCAAGGGATGATAGAATTGGTAACCTTTCGTTTCCTTAGGGTATCCAATAAATAGACATTTATCAGACTTACATCCAATTTGTCTGATACAGTCCGCTTTACATAAGCAGGACAACCCCATATCTTTAGGTGAGATAAATGAGGTTTCTTACTATTCCACGTCTCATATGGAGTAGTAGAGACTACCTTGGTCGAGACTTTGTTTAGTAAGTAAACAGTTGTCTTAAGCGCATAGCCCCAAAAGGATTTTGGAAGAGTTGCATGATTCATCATAGATCTAACCATGTCCATTAAGGTTCGGTTATGCCTCTCAGATACACCATTATGCTATGGTGTATATGGCGGAGTCCATTGAGACAATATCCCATTGTCCCAAAAATAATCTTGAAACTCTTGACTTAAGTATTCACCACCCTGATCGGATCGAAGTATCTTAATACTTTTGCCAAGCTGTTTCTCTACTTCACTTCTGAACTCTTTGAATTTCTCATAAGCTTCAGATTTGTGTTTTATTAAGAACACATACCCGAATCATGAGTGATCATCGATAAAGGTAATGAAGTAGCTATAGCCTCCTTGTGCAAGAGTTGACATTGGTCCACATACATCAGTATGTATTAGACCAAGCAATTCTCCCACTGGTTTACCTTTTTCGGAAAAGGATAATTTGGTCATCTTGCTTTTAAGCATGATTCGCATGTATCAAATGAACCAGGTTCAAATGATTCCAGAATTTCACATCGGTGTAATTTGGTCATGCGTTTCTTGCTTACATGGCCAAGACGACAATGCCACATATAAGAGTCTATTTGATTATCTATTCGAGCACGTTTGTTGCTAACTTCGATATTGAAAACATCACCGGATAAATCTAACGTGTAGATACCATTGCATAAAGTTCCGGTCCCATAAAGAACACCATTTAAAGTTATGTAACAGCAATTGTTACTAAAAGTTAAATGATAACCCTTTTCATTTAAGCATGAAATAGATACAATGTTCTTTATTAACGAAGGAACAAAATAACAATTATCCAATTCTAAGACAAGTCCAGTAGGGAGCTTTAGCAAATATGTTTCGATGGCAACAGCAGCAATCTTTGCTCCATTTCCAACTCGCAAATTCACTTCTCCCTTGACGAGTCTTCTTCTATTCCTTAGCCCATGTATGTCATTACATATATGTGAGCTACACCCAGTATCAAGTACCCAGGTATCCGAAGAAATAGAGTGACATTCAATAATGAAGATACCTGAAGAGGATGGGGCATCGGATGCCTTCTTCTTCAAGGACTCAAGATAAACCTTGCAGTTTCTTCGCTAGTGGCCCTCCTTACCGCAGTGATGGCAAGTGCCTTTTGGTGTCTTTTCAATCTTTTTGGCTTTTTTCTTCCTTCCCTTATTTTGTTCTTTGGACTTCCTCTTAGAGCCTTTCTTTGAGGAACCAATTAACAGTACCGTCTTCTGATCCTACTTTACAGAAGGCTCTACAGTGTTCAGCAGGGTAAGCAACTCAGGAATGGTAGTCTCCAGTTTGTTCATCTGATAGTTCATCACAAACTGTGAGTAACTCTTGGGCAAACAATGCAGAATTAAGTCAATACTTAGTTCGTGATCCATTGCAAATCCGAGTGTGCCTAGTCGCTCAATGTACCCCAACATCTTCAACACAAACTATGAAACAGAAGTGCCTTCCTGCATCTTAGAGGTGAAGAGGAGTCTGGAGACCTCAAACCTTTCGGATCTCGCCTGCTCGTCAATCAGCTCATGAAGATGGAAGACGATGGTATGAGCATCCATATGCTCATGCTGCTTTTGTAGCTCAGGTACCATAGCGACCAGTATTATGCAACTCGCAAGTTCAGAATCGGCCACATGTTTCTGATAGGCCACTAACTGGTCTGGAGTTGCATCTTCAGGAGGATGGTTGGGAAGTTGTTCTTCAAGGACATAAGCAAGCTTTTCTGCCTTGAGGACTATCCTCAGGTTTCGAAGCCAGTCCATGAAGTTTGGCCCAGTCAGCTTATTGGTGTCCAAAATGGAACGCAAATTCAGAGAATACATGATCAGGTGATTATCCAAGAAATACAAATTGAGGTTATGTGATAAGAATGATAAAGAATACATCAATATACATTAGTTAAATCCTATTTATTTTTCGAATTGAATAACCCTTTTTATCAATTCGGGAGATCGTAGGAACATCTCCAAATAGGTTGATATCCAACCATAGATAAGAACAACCATGGCTAGAGTCCATCAAGTTATTCTTAGCTATGAAGGTAGGTAATCATACCGATTACATATTATACATATGTAACTATCACATTATGCTATCAACTAATTGAATGTTTACATAAATCATTGGGTTGTTGACTCATTAACAAGTAAGCAACAATATACATAGCACCCAACTGCACCTCTCTTTACATCGACCTTGGCTGTGGCACAACAAATCGATGCTCCAAGCTTAAGGCTGACCCATTAATCATGAAATAGTTTTAATATGGTTGGAGCTCATTCAACTGTTTAGTCAGGCTTGGATGTGTCCAACAACCAAAACAAAGGATTGATCTCTGACTCCAAGTATATTAATCATAAACTAATTCCATGGTTTAAACATGTTGAGGTTCAAGCCGGGAATGGATGTGTTAGTGATATGAGAGAAGTGTCCTAAGGCAATCGCCTTATGATGGTAAACATTTATTTTAATAAATGATAATTCACTATTTGAGTATACATGTCTGTGTATTTGATTGGGATCTTAAACTCATCTACTAAATGTCCGTAATACAATTCACAACATAAGAGAATTTATGATGAGATCACAACTAGTGATTATCTCTACATGTGCAATTATGAAGTATTGAAAATATCCCTAGTCGATGAATTGATAAAAAACAGACACTATCAATTCTGTTGAGACTAGCATGGGTTATTCTCTAATCAGCTGATTCTCACTGGCTGGTGACATTGGGATGTCCGGAGATAAACATGGATGCTAGTTAAGGGAACTAGTTCATTGGAGTGACTAGCCGTAAAACTTCATATGGTAATCTATATATAGATATGTCAATGAAGTTCTTACTGCAGCTTAAGTGCGATGTTCCTTTGACTTGCGGTGTTCAAGTCATCTTGGTCATGGAGACTTATACTTTAACATCTTAAGCAAGTATCTCCAAGGAGGTGTGGACCCAGGATGATTGGGTATAAGCCGAAGTGCCCGAAGATGTTTGAACAGCCTACAAAGGATTCACCACTCCTTGCGAGGAGATGTATACCCAGGCCTATCGTCGGATTGTTACTCAAAGCCTCTGGCCAGAGCATATCATGTTTAGAGTATGAGTCTCTTAAATACATGAGAGTAATTAGAAATCCAAAGGACGAGAAAGATACTACTTGGGCTAGGTGTGACGTAGTCAGTCTAGTGGGGACTGACACAAACAGACCATGTCCTGAACCAAGTGGGTATAAGATGGTGAAGGGAATGGGGCACGATTCATTAGAGCTGCTGAAGGGTTTCAGAATTACTTCTGAGGTCAACCGTTGATCTTTCGATTAATTGGGGGTCATGATGTACTACTAGGTGCCACTCATGATCGTTCTATAATTTGTTGATTATAGACGGCCAACATAAATCGAAAGCCTATTTAGTCACACGCACTACGAGTAATCCGAGGGATTTAAAACGAGTTGAAAATTAGATTTTTCGATCAAGAGAATTAAATCGAATCTGAATTTATCAGAGGCGCAATGGAAGCTAAAAATGGCTAAGTCTTTTGAAGGCTTATTGGCCGAATTAAATGAGTTTAATTCGCTATCGGTTCGGCTTGGTTTGGCCGGCCAAAGAGGGTGCCAAACCCCTTGGGTTGGCCGGCCACAAGAAGGGGATGAAACCAATTTAATTGGTTTAATTAATAAAATAAATCTAGTGCGATTTGTTTTATAAATTATGGATAAATAAATTTGTGTAAGGAAATTTATATAAATAAATTTATAGAAATTTATTCTTTTTATGGAAATTAAAATGATCCATGGAATGGTTTATTTTAATTTTATAAAATCAATTATGAATTGATTTTTCCATAATAAGAAAGTTTATAAATTTCTTATAAAATTTATTCCATAATAAAAGGTGAGATTAATTAATTTTATTATAAAGTTAGTTATAATAAAACTTGGTTTAAACGGAATGATTCATAAGAGAATTTATAGGATAAATTTCTTATGATAACTAATTCCGTTAATTCCGTTAAGAGGGAGACTTGGCAAGGAGATGCTACTATATAAAGAAACCAAAGGTAAGCCCTTAATTCCAATCGAGTAATCAAGAGATTAGAAGCTCTCTCTCTCTCTCTCTTATTCTCTTCTTCCCTTCTCCCAAGCTAGGGCCGGCGCCCATCTTCCAAGCTAGGGCCGGCGCCCCTTGTCCAAGCTAGGGCCGGCGCAACCTCAACCTCCCTTGAGGTTGCCGTGAGTCAACAAGAAGAAGGAGAAGCCAACCAAGTAGAAGAAGAAGCGGATCACAACTCCTCTCTTCCCGGAATTTTGATTCCGTTACTTTGGTGGTTAGTTTCCTATCTTTTCTCTTGATCTTATAGTTGTGCCTTTAGAGAATCTAGTAGTTCTCGTCGGCACAAAACTCGTGACTTTGCGAAGTCATCCCGAAGAGAACTCGGCGTGGACGCGAATAGAGGCGAAGCTTCCAAGGGACGCTACAGTTGGATCTCGTCCCTTACTTCGAGTTACGCGAGATACTTAGTAAATTAGTTTACTTTTCTGCAAAGTTTTAATTTATGATTATGTCCACACACCATAAGGTTGCATGCTAGATACGTGGTTGAAATAATTTAAAAAATTATTTTATGCTAATTCTTCCGCTGCACGTAAAAATTTAAAATTTTACGAACCCGTATCCTTGTCGACATACACCCGGTCCCAACAGTGGTATCAGAGCGAGGTTAGTGTTCGACATAATCATATAATTGTTTTGTGGAAAACTTTGTCATGATCTCAATTTCGGAAAATTTTTCAATTATGGAAACTTTCCAATTATAATAAATTTTAGATTTAGGAATTTCAAATTTTGGAAATCCTCATGAAATTTCGCAAACGTTTGAAATTTTCTAGTTTCTGAAATTTTATAATAATTGTGAAAACTTCCCATCTTTGGAAACTTTACAATTTTGGAAATTTTTCTATTTTAGAAATTTTCCAATCTTAGAAATATGTATGTTTTCTTTGTACCAGAAACTTACAATTATTCTGAAACCCTATTATGAAATCTCGAAATTTTGGTCACTTTCTTTTAAGAAAGTCTAGACAAATTCATGGACAGTTAATTGATAATTAAATTTGAATTGGTTTTTAAATTGACAACAAAATTCTTTATTTTGGATTGAGCCTCGGGGAGCCGTCCAATTTAAAGTTAGTTGTTGTAATTTAATTTTCCAATTTTAATTGAAATTGTCATGTTTGATTTGGATTGAGCCTCGGGGAGCCGTCCAATTGGATTTACAACAAATTACTTTTCTTTGGGTATCTGAGCCTCAGAGAGCCACCCTTAGAAAATAATTTGTTGTAATTAATTAAATCCATGAATAAAATATGTTTGAAGAGGTGATGCTCTTACATATTATTGTCTCCAAAATTAATTAGGAAAATGGTTTCCTATAGAGCTTTCTTTAATGAGATTTTCTTGAAAATAATATGTAGTTGAATTAAGGGATTTGTCTATTAATTTAATAAGATTTGATTTAGAGAAATCAAAGTCTTGAACATATTATTTCCGAAATTAATTATGACAATTTAGGAAATTGTTTCCCAAAATAATTCCTTTAATTAAGTATGAAATTGGAATTAGGAAATCCGGTTCCTAATTCAATTAATGAGACTTGATAACTTAAGTCACATACATACTTTATTAAGAAAATCGTTGGTCATGACATAATTCTATGTCATGAATGTGCTTAGAAAAGAAAGGATAAGACCGACTTGAATCGGAGTTTTAGGGTTTTTCCTTACAAAATATTAAGGCCAACACCTTCCATTAATATGGTTAGAATCGGAGTTTTGTTTCTCGTTTGGGTTGATGGACACATCCATGCCCGACTTGAACCTCAACATGTTCAAACCATGGAATTAGTTTATGATTAATATAGTTGGAGTCAGAGGTCAATCATTAGTTTTGGTTGTTGGACACATCCAAGCCTGACTAAGCGATTGAATGAGCTCCAACCATATTAAAACTATTTCTTGATTAATGGGTCAACCTTAAGCTTGGAGCATCGATTTGTTGTGCCACAGCCAAGGTCGATGTAAAGAGAGGTGCAGTTGGGTGTTATGTATAATGTTGCATACTTGTTAATGATTTAACAACCCAATGAGTTATGCAAACATTCAATTAGTTGATAGCATAAAATGATAGTTACATATATGTGATGTGTAATCGGTATAATTACCTACCTTCATAGCTAAGAATAACTTGATGGCCACAGCAATGGTTGTTCTTACCTATGGTTGGATATCAACCTATTTGGAGATGTTCCTACGATCTCCCGAATTGATAAAAAGGGTTATTCAATTTGAAAAATAAATAGGATTTCAATTTATGTATATTGATACATTCTTTAATCATTCTTCTCACATAAGCTCAATTTGTATTTCTAGGTTAATCACTCGATCATGTCTTCTCTGAATTTGCGTTCCATCTTGGACACCAATAAACTGACTGGGCCTAACTTCATGGACTGGCTTCGAAACCTGAGGATAGTCCTCAAGGCAGAGAAGATTGCTTATGTCATTGAAGATCTACTTCCCACACATCCTCCAGCAGATGCAACTCCAGACCAGTTAGTGACCTATCAGAAACATGTGACCGATTCTGAACTTGTAAGTTGCATCATGCTAGCTTCTATGGTACCTGAGCTGCAAAAGCAGCATGAGTATATGGATGCTTATACCATCATCTTCCATCTTAATGAGTTGTTTGAAGAGCAGACGAGATCCGAAAGGTTCGAAGTCTCCAGACTCCTCTTCACATCTAAGATGCAGGAAGGCACTTCTGCCTCGCAGTTTGTGTTAAAGATGTTGGGGTACATTGAGCGACTAAACACACTCGGTTTTGCAATGGATCATGAACTAAGTATTGACTTAATTCTGCATTGTTTGCCCAAAAGTTATTCACAATTTGTGATGAACTATCGGATGAACAAGCTGGAGACCACCATTCCTGAGTTGCTCAACCTGTGAAGACTATAGAGCCTTCTGTGAAGCAGGATCAGAAGACGGTACTGTTAGTTGGTTCCTCGAAGAAAGGTTCTAAGAGGAAGGCTAAAGAACAGAATAAGGGAAAGAAGAAAAAGGCCAAAAAGACTGAAAGGACCCTAAAAGGCACTCGCCATCACTGTGGCAAGGAGGGTCACTGGCGAAGAAACTACAAGGTTTATCTTGAGTCCTTGAAAGAGAAGGCATCCGATGCCCCATCCTCTTCAAGTATCTTCGTTATTAAATGTCACTCTATTTCCTCAAACACATGGGTACTTGATACTGGGTGTAGCTCACATATATGTAATGACATACAGGGGCTAAGGAATAGAAGAAGACTCGTCAAGGGAGAAGCGAATTTGCGAGTTGGAAACGGAGCAAAGATTGCTGCTGTTGCCATCGGAACATATTTGCTAAAGCTCCCTACAGGACGTGTCTTAGAATTGGATAATTGTTATTTTGTTCCTTCGTTAATAAAGAACATTGTATCTATTTCATGTTTGAATGAAAAGGGTTATCATTTAACTTTTAGTAACAATTGTTGTTACATAACTTTAAATGACGTTCTTTATGGGAATGGAACTTTGTGCAATGGTATCTACACGTTAGATTTATCCAATGACGTTTTCAATATCGAAGTTAGCAACAAACGTGCTCAAATAGATAATCGAATAGACTCCTACACTTGGCATTGCCGTCTTGGCCATGTAAGTAAGAAACGCATGACCGAATTACACCGATGTGGAATTCTGGAATCATTTGAACCCGGTTCATTTGATACATGCGAATCATGCTTAAAAGGCAAGATGACCAAATTACCCTTTTCTGGAAAAGGTAATCCAGTGGGAGAATTGCTTGGTCTAATACATACTGATGTATGTGGACCAATGTCAACTCTTGCATAAGGAGGCTATAGTTACTTCATCACCTTTATCGATGATCACTCACGATTCGGGTATGTGTTCTTGATGAAACACAAATCTGAAGCCTTTGAGAAATTCAAAGAGTTCAGAAATGAAGTAGAGAAACAGCTTGGCAAAAGTATTAAGATACTTCGATCCGATCGAGGTGGTGAATACTTAAGTCAAGAATTTCAAGATTATCTTAGGGACAATGGGATATTGTCCCAATGGACTCCGCCATATACACCACAGCATAATGGTGTATCTGAGAGGCGCAACCGAACCTTGATGGACATGGTTAGGTCTATGATGAATCATGCAACTCTTCCAAAATCCTTTTGGGGCTATGCACTTAAGACAGCTGTTTACTTGCTAAACAGAGTCCCGACCAAGGTAGTCTCTACTACTCCATATGAGACATGGAATAGTAAGAAACCCCACTTAACTCACCTTAAGATATGGGTTTGTCCTGCTTATGTGAAGCGGATTGTATCAGACAAATTGGATGCTAAGTCTGATAAATGTCTATTTATTGGATACCCTAAGGAAACGAAGGGTTACCAATTCTATCATCCCTTGGAACAAAAGGTGTTTGTTTCAAGGCATGTTATATTTCTGGAAAAAGAATTTCTTTTACAAGAAAACAGTGGGAGTGGCATTGAACTTGATGAAGTTCAAGAAACTCCAATAGATATTACAGAGACACCTAGTCTAGACCCACAACCAATAACTCATAATGATGAGCTATTAGTTGAACCTAAAACTACACCACCTCTTCGTAGATCTGATAGGACACACAATATTCCAGAGAGATACGGATTTCTCATAAGTGAATCGAACGACGTGTTACTCATAAGCGATGACGAACCTATCAGTTATGAAGATGTTCTAAAAAGTTCAGAAAGGGACAAATGGCTTGAGGCCATGAAGTCGGAAATGGATTCCATATACGAAAACCAAGTATGGGACTTGGTTAACCCACCTGAAGGGATTAAGCCCATAGGGTGCAAGTGGGTTTTCAAGAAGAAAATCGACATGGAAGGTAATGTTGTTACCTTTAAGGGTAGATTAGTGGCAAAAGGATATCGTCAGAAGCAAGGAATTGATTATGACGAAACCTATTCGCCAGTAGCTATGCTTAAATCCATTCGGATGCTCCTAGCCATAGCAGCTCATTATGATTATGAAATATGGCAAATGGATGTGAAAACAGCTTTCCTTAACGAAAACCTGCTTGAGGATGTATACATGATACAACCTGAAGGTTTCACATCGGTTGATAAAACCAAAGTATGCAAGCTTCGACGATCCATATATGGACTGAAGCAAGCATCCAGGAGCTGGAACATCCGTTTTGATGAGACAATCAATGAGTTTGATTTCTCACAAAATCCTGACGAACCTTGTGTGTACAAGAAGGTTAGTGGGAGTGCAGTCGTATTCCTAGTATTATATGTCGATGACATATTACTTATAGGAAACGATATATCAGTCTTACAGACAGTTAAAATTTGGTTGTCCAAAACTTTCTCCATGAAAGACCTGGGAGAAGCAACCTATATCCTTGGGATTAGAATCTATAGAGATAGATCAAAATGGTTGCTTGGTCTTTCGCAGTCTACATATATAGACCGAGTGCTAAAAAGGTTTAGCATGTCGGAATCCAAGAAAGGTTACCTTCCCATCAGGCATGGGATCAACCATTCAAAGTCTATGTGTCCGCGCACAGAAGACGAGAGGATTTGCATGAATAAGATTCCCTATGCATCCGCGATAGGATCTATCATGTATGCTATGTTGTGTACCAGGCCCGATGTATCGTATGCTTTGAGCGTCACAAGCAGATACCAGTCGGATCCAGGAATGGATCATTGGGCGGCTGTTAAGACAATCCTTAAGTACTTAAGAAGAACTAAGGATGTGTTCCTAATATATGGAGAAGGAGATATGGTAATACGTGGGTATACAGATGCCAGTTTCCAGACAGATAAGGATGACTCCAAATCTCAGTCTGAATATGTATTTACTTTGAATGGAGGCGCAGTAAGTTGGAAAAGTTCCAAACGAGACACTGTAGCGGATTCTACCACGGAAGCAGAATATATCGCAGCTTCGGAAGCAGCAAAGGAAGCAGTCTGGATCAAGAAGTTCATCTCCGAACATGGTGTGGTTCCAACCATTGATGAAGCAGTGCCGGTTTATTGCGACAACAATGGAGCTATTGCACAAGCAAAGGAACCAAGGTCTCATCAGCGATCCAAACACGTGCTTCGCCGCTATCATCTGATCAGAGAGATTATAAGTAGGAATGACATACAAATTGAGAAAATTCCCACTGAAAGGAATTTAGCGGATCCTTTAACTAAGGCCTTGCCTCAGAACAAGTTTGAGGGTCATGTTAGAGCCTGTGGTATTGGATACCGTAGTGATTGGCATTAGGCCAAGTGGGAGATTATTAGTGATATGAGAGAAGTGTCCTAAGGCAATCGCCTTATGATGGTAAACATTTATTTTAATAAATGATAATTCACTATTTGAGTATACATGTTTGTGTATTTGATTGGGATCTTAAACTCATCTACTAAATGTCCGCAATACAATTCACAGCATAAGAGAATTTGTGATGAGATCACAACTAGTGATTATCTCTACATGTGCAATTGTGAAGTATTGAAAATATCCCTAGTCGATGAATTGATAAAAAACGGACACTATCAATTCTGTTGAGACTAGCATGGGTTATTCTCTAATCAGCTGATTCTCACTGGCTGGTGACATTGGGATGTTCGAAGATAAACATGGATGCTAGTTAAGGGAACTAGTTCATTGGAGTGACTAGCCGTATAACTTCATATGGTAATCTACATATAGATATGTCAATGAAGTTCTTACTACAGCTTAAGTGCGATGTTCCTTTGACTTGCGGTGTTCAAGTCATCTTGGTCATGGAGACTTATACTTTAACATCTTAAGCAAGCATCTCCAAGGAGGTGTGGACCCAGGATGATTGGGTATAAGCCGAAGTGCCCGAAGATGTTTGAACAGCCTACAAAGGATTCACCACTCCTTGCGAGGAGATGTATACCCAGGCCTATCGTCGGATTGTTACTCAAAGCCTCTGGCCAGAGCATATCATGTTTAGAGTATGAGTCTCTTAAATACATGAGAGTAATTAGAAATCCAAAGGACGAGAAAGATACTACTTGGGCTAGGTGTGACGTAGTCAGTCTAGTGGGGACTGACACAAACAGACCATGTCCTGAACCAAGTGGGTATAAGATGGTGAAGGGAATGGGGCACGATTCATTAGAGTTGCTGAAGGGTTTCAGAATTACTTCTGAGGTCAACCGTTGATCTTTCGATTAATTGTGGGTCATGATGTACTACTAGGTGCCACTCATGATCGTTCTATAATTTGTTGATTATAGACGGCCAACATAAATCGAAAGCCTATTTAGTCACACGCACTACTAGTAATTCAAGGGATTTAAAACGAGTTGAAAATTGAATTTTCCGATCAAGAGAAATAAGTCGAATCTGAATTTATCAGAGGCGCAATGGAAGCTAAAAATGGCTAAGTCTTTTGAAGGCTTATTGGGCGAATTAAATGAGTTTAATTCGCGATCGGTTCGGCTTGGTTTGGCCGGCCAAAGAGGGTGCCAAACCCCTTGGGTTGGCCGGCCACAAGAAGGGGATGAAACCAATTTAATTGGTTTAATTAATAAAATAAATCTAGTGTGATTTATTTTATAAATTATGGATAAATAAATTTGTGTAAAGAAATTTATATAAATAAATTTATAGAAATTTATTCTTTTTATGGAAATTAAAATGATCCATGGAATGGTTTATTTTAATTTTATAAAATCAATTATGAATTGATTTTTCCATAATAAGAAAGTTTATAAATTTCTTATAAAATTTATTCCATAATAAAAGGAGAGATTAATTAGTTTTATTATAAAGTTAGTTATAATAAAACTTGGTTTAAACGGAATGATTCATAAGAGAATTTATAGGATAAATTTCTTATGATAACTAATTCCGTTAATTCCGTTAAGAGGGAGACTTGGCAAGGGAGATGCTACTATATAAAGGAACCAAAGGCAAGCCCTTAATTCCAATCGAGTAATCAAGAGATTAGAAGCTCTCTCTCTCTCTCTCTCTTATTCTCTTCTTCCCTTCTCCCAAGCTAGGGCCGGCGCCCATCTTCCAAGCTAGGGCCGGCGCCCCTTGTCCAAGCTAGGGCCGGCGCAACCTCAACCTCCCTTGAGGTTGCCGTGAGTCAACAAGAAGAAGGAGAAGCCAACCAAGTAGAAGAAGAAGCGGATCACAACTCCTCTCTTCCCGGAATTTTGATTCCGTTACTTTGGTGGTTAGTTTCCTATCTTTTCTCTTGATCTTATAGTTGTGCCTTTAGAGAATCTAGTAGTTCTTGTCGGCACAAAACTCGTGACTTTGCGAAGTCATCCCGAAGAGAACTCGGCGTGGACGCGAATAGAGGCGAAGCTTCCAAGGGACGCTACGGTTGGATCTCGTCCCTTACTTCGAGTTACGCGAGGTACTTAGTAAATTAGTTTACTTTTCCGCAAACTTTTAATTTATGATTATGTCCACACACCATAAGGTTGCATGCTAGATACGTGGTTGAAATAATTTAAGAAATTATTTTATGCTAATTCTTCCGCTGCACGTAAAAATTTAAAATTTTACGAACCCGTATCCTTGTCGACATGCACCCG
>JAGFNQ010008885.1:198665-232128 GCA_024364735.1 Boesenbergia rotunda | reverse complement strand
TCATCTTGGTCATGGAGACTTATACTTTGACATCTTAAGCAAGCATCTCCAAGGAGGTGTGGACCCAGGATGATCGGGTATAAGCCGAAGTGCTCCGAAGATGTTTGAACAGCCTACAAAGGATTCACCACTCCTTGCGAGGAGATGTATACCCAGGCCTATCGTCGGATTGTTACTCAAAGCCTCTGGCCAGAGCATATCATGTTAAGAGTGCGAGTCTCTTAAATACATGAGAGTAATTAGAAATCCAAAGGACGAGAAAGACACTACTTGGGCTAGGTGTGACGTAGTCAGCCTAGTGGGGACTGACACCATTGACCGTGTCCTGAACCAAGTGGGTATAAGGTGGTGAAGGGAATGGGCACGATTCATTAGAGCTGCTGAAGGGTTTCAGAATAATTTCTTCTGAGGTCAAACCGTTGATCTTTCGATTAATTGGGGATCATGATGTACTACTAGGTGCCACTCATGATCGTTCTATAATTAGTTAAATTATAGACGGCCAACATAAATCGAAAGCCTATTTAGTCACACGCACTACGAGTAATCCGAGGGATTTAAAACGAGTTGAAAATTGGATTTTCCGATCAAGAGAAATAAGTCGAATCTGAGTTAGTCAGAGGCGCAATGGAAGCTAAAAATGGCTAAGTCTTTTGAAGGCTTTTTGGGCGAATTAAATGAGTTTAATTCGCGGCGGTTCGGGTTGGTTTGGCCGGCCAAAGAGGGTGTCAAAACCCCCTTTGGTGGCCGGCCAAATAAGAGGAGAAAACCAATTAATTTTGGTTTAATTAATAAAATAAATCTAGTGCTATTTATTTTATAAATTATGGATAAATAAATTTGTATAAAGAAATTTATATAAATAAAATTTATAGAAATTTATTCTTTTATGGAAGATTAAAATAATCCATGAATTGGTTTATTTTAATTTTATAAAATCAATTATGAATTGATTTTTCCATAATAAGAAAGTTTATAAATTTATTATAAAATTTATTCCATAATTTAAAGAGAAAAAGAATTAGTTTTATTATAAATTAGTTTATAATAAAGACTCGGTTTGAACGGAATAATTAATAAGAAAATTTATAAGATAAATTTCTTATAACTAATTCCGTTAAATCCGTTAATTCGGTTTAGAGGGAGACATAGCAAAGGAGTTGCTACTATATAAAGGAACCAAAGGCTAGCCCTTATTCCTAATTAAGAGATTAATTATTCTCTCCCTCTCTCTCTTAATCTCTCTCTCTCCTTCTCCCTCTCTTGCCTAGGGCCGGCGCCCACCCTAGGTTAGGGCCGGCGCACCAAACTCCTTGGAGGAGGCCGTGAGCTTCAAGAAGAAGAAGGAGAACCCGAACACGAAGAAGAAGAAGCGGATAGCGACTCCTCTCTTCTCGGAATTCGATTCCGTTACTTCGTTGGTTAGTTTCCTATCTTTCCTCTCTTGTTCATCTAGTTGTGCCTTCCGAGAATCTAGTAGTTCTCGTCGGCACAAAACTCGTGACTTTGCGAAGTCATCCCGAAGAGAACTCGGCGTGGACGCGAATAGAGGCGGAGCTTCCAAGGGACGCTACGGTTGGATCTCGTCCCTTACTTCGAGTTACGAGAGGTACTTGGTAAATTTGTTTACTTTTCCGCAAAGTTTTATTTTATGATTATGTCAACACAATGTAAGGTTGCATGCTAGATACGAAGTTAAAATAATTTAGGAAATTATTTTATGCAAACTCTTCCGCTGCACGTAAAAATTTTGAATTTTACGAACTCGTATCCTTGTCGACATGCACCCGGTCCCAACAGTGGTATCAGAGCCGGTTAGTGTTCGACTTAATCATATAATTGTTTTGTGGAAAACTTTGTCATGATCTCAATTTTGAAAAAAATTTTCAATTATGGAAACTTTCAAATTATAATAAATTTTAGATTTAGAAATTTCAAAGTTTGGAAATCCTCATGAAATTTCGCAAATGTTTGAAATTTTCTATTTTCTGGAATTTTATAATAATTTCGAAAACTTCCCATCTTTGGAAACTTTACAATTTTGGAAATTTTTCTATTTTAGAAATTTTCCAATTTTGGAAATATGTAAGTTTTCTTTATACCGGAAACTTACAATTATTCTGAAAACCTATTTTTGAAATCTCGCAATTTTGGGCACTTTCTTTTAAGAAAGTCTAGACAAATTCATGGACAGTTAATTGACAATTAGATTTGAATTGGTTTTTAAGTTGACAACAAAATTCTTTATTTTGGATTGAGCCTCGGGGAGCCGTCCAATTTAAAGTTAGTTGTTGTAATTTAATTTCCCAATTTTTAATTGAAATTGTCATGTTTGATTTGGATTGAGCCTCGGGGAGCCGTCCAATTGGATTTACAACCAATTATTTTTCTTTGGGTATCTGAGCCTCGGGGAGCCACCCTTAGAAAACGATTTGTTGTAATTAATTAAATCCATGAATAAAATATGTTTAAGAGGTGATGCTCTTACATATTGTTGTCTCCAAAATTAATTAGGAAATGGTTTCCTATAGAGTTTTCTTAAATGAGATTTTCATGAAAATAATATGTCGTTGAATTAAGGGAATTGTCTCTTAATTTAATAAGATTTGATTTAGAGAAATCAAAGTCTTAACATATTATTTCCGAAATTAATTATGACAATTTAGGAAATTGTTTCCCAAAACAATTCCTTTAATATAGTATGAGATTAGAATTAGGAAATCCGGTTCCTAATTCAATTAATGAGACTTGATAACTTAAGTCACATACATACTTTATTAAGGAAATCGTTAGTCATGACATATGTCATGAATGTGCTTAGAAAAGATGAGACCCAAAACCCCTTACAAAATATTAAGGCCTACACCTTCCATTAATATGGTTAGAATCGGAGTTTTGTTTCTCGTTTGGGTTGATGGACACATCCATGCCCGACTTGAACCTCAACATGTTCAAACCATGGAATTAGTTTATGAATAATATAGTTGGAGTCAGAGGTCAATCCTTAGTTTTGGTTGTTGGACACATCCAAGCCTGACTAAACGGTTGAATGAGCTCCAACCATGTTAAAACTATTTCTTGATTAATGGGTCAGCCTTAAGCTTGGAGCATCGATTTGTTGTGCCACAGCCAAGGTCGATGTAAAGAGAGGTGCAGTTGGGTGTTATGTATATGATGCATACTTGTTAATGAGTTAACAACCCAATGATTTATGCAAACATTCAATTAGTTGATAGCATAATGTGATAGTTGCATATATGTGATATGTAATCGGTATAATTACCTACCTTCATAGCTAAGAATGACTTGATGGCCACAGCCATGGTTGTTCTTATCTATGGTTGGATATCAACCTATTTGGAGATGTTCCTACGATCTCCCGAATTGATAAAAGGGTTATTCAATTTGAAAAATAAATAGGATTTTATTAATGTATGTTGATACATTCTTTAATCAATCTTCTCACATAAACTCAATTTGTATTTCTAGGTTAATCACTCGATCATGTCTTCTCTGAATTTGCGTTCCATTTTGGACACCAATAAACTGACTGGGCCGAACTTCATGGACTGGCTTCGAAACCTAAGGATAGTCCTCAAGGCGGAAAAGCTTGCTTATGTCATTGAAAATCAACTTCCCAACCATCCTCCAGAGAATGCAACTCCAGACCAATTGTTGGCCTATCAGAAACATGTAACCGATTTTGAAATGGCGGGTTGCATCATGCTAGCATCTATGGTACCTGAGCTGCAAAAGCAGCATGAGCATATGGATGCTTATACAATCATCTTCCATCTTCATGAGTTATTTGAAGAGCAGGCGAGATCCGAAAGGTTCGAGGTCTCCAGACTCCTCTTCACCTCAAAGATGCAGGAAGGCACTTCTGCCTCACAATTCGTGTTAAAGATGTTGGGGTACATTGAGCGACTGGGCACACTCGGCTTTGCAATGGACCATGAACTAAGTATTGACTTGATGGACTATCGGATGAACAAGCTGGAGACTACCATTCCTGAGTTAATCAACATGCTGAAGGCTGTTGAGCCCGCTGTAAAGCAGGATCAAAAGGCGGTACTGTTAGTTGGTTCCTCGAAGAAAGGTTCTAAGAGGAAGGCCAAAGAACAGAACAAAGGGAAGAAGAAAAAGGCCAAGAAGACTGAAAAGAAACCAAAAGGAACTTGCCATCATTGTGGCAAGGAGGGTCACTGGCGAAGAAACTGCAAGACTTATCTTGAGTCCTTGAAGAATAAGGCATCCGATGCCCCTTCCTCTTCAGGTATCTTCGTTATTGAATGTCACTCTATTTCCTCAAATACCTGGGTACTTGATACTGGGTGTAGCCAACATATATGTAATGACATACAGGGGCTAAGGAATAGAAGAAGACTTGTCAAAGGAGAAGCAAATATGCGAGTTGGAAATGGAGCAAAGATTGCTGCTGTTGCCATCGGAACCTATTTGCTAAAGCTCCCCACTGGACGTGTCTTAGAATTGGATAATTGTTATTTTGTTCCTTCATTAATAAAGAACATTGTATCTATTTCATGTTTGAATGAAAAAGGTTATTATTTAACTTTCAGTAACAATTGTTGTTACATAACTTTAAATGACGTTCTTTATGGGAATGGAACTTTGTGCAATGGCATCTACACGTTAGATTTATCCAGTGACGTTTTCAATATCGAAGTTGGCAACAAACGTGCTCGAATAGATAATCGAATAGACTCCTACACGTGGCACTGTCGTCTTGGCCATATAAGTAAGAAACGCATGACCGAATTACACCGATGTGGAATTTTGGTATCATTTGAACCCGGTTCATTTGATACATGCGAATCGTGCTTAAAAGGCAAGATGACCAAATTACCCTTTCCCGGAAAAGGTAATCCAGTGGGAGAGTTGCTTGGTCTAATACATACCGATGTATGCGGACCAATGTCAACTCAAGCACAAGGAGGCTATAACTACTTCATCACCTTTATCGATGATCACTCACGATTCGGTTATGTGTTCTTGATGAAACACAAATCTGAAGCTTTTGATAAATTCAAAGAATTCAGAAATGAAGTAGAGAAACAACTTGGCAAAAGTATTAAAATACTTCGATCCGATCGGGGTGGAGAATACTTAAGTCAAGAGTTTCAAGATTATCTTAGGGACAATGGGATATTATCCCAATGGACTCCGCCGTATACACCACAGCATAATGGTGTATCTGAGAGGCGCAACTGAACCTTGATGGACATGGTTAGGTCGATGATGAATCATGCAACTCTTCCAAAATCCTTTTGGGGCTATGCACTTAAGACAGCTGTTTACTTGCTAAACAGAGTCCCGACCAAGGTAGTCTCTATTACTCCATATGAGATTTGGAATAGTAAGAAACCTCACTTAACTCACCTTAAGATATGGGGTTGTCCTGCTTATGTGAAGCGGATTGCGTCAGACAAATTGGATGCTAAGTCTGATAAATGTCTATTTATTGGATACCCTAAGAAAACGAAGGGTTACAAATTCTATCATCCCTTGGAACAAAAGGTGTTTGTTTCAAGGCATGCTGTATTTCTAGAAAAAGAATTTCTTTTACAAGAAAACAGTGGGAGTGGCATTGAACTTGATGAAGTTCAAGAAACTCCAATAGACATTACAGAGACACCTAGTCTAGACCCACAACCGAGAACTCATAGTGATGAGCTATCAGTTGAACCTAAAACTACACCACCTCTTCGTAGGTCTGAAAGGACACGCAATATTCCAGAGAGATACGGATTTCTCGTGAGTGAATCGAACGACGTGTTGCTCATTGGTGATGACGAACCTATCAGTTATGAAGATGTTCTGAAAAGTTCAGAAAGGGACAAATGGCTTGAGGCCATGAAGTCGGAAATGGATTCCATGTACGAAAATCAAGTATGGGACTTGGTTAATCCACCTGATGGGATCAAACCCATAGGGTGCAAGTGGGTTTTCAAGAAGAAAACCGACATGGAAAGTAATGTTGTTACCTTTAAGGCTAGATTAGTGGCAAAAGGATATCGTCAGAAACAAGGAATTGATTATGACGAAACCTATTCGCCAGTAGTTATGCTTAAATCCATTCGGATGCTCCTAGCCATAGCAGCTCATTATGATTATGAGATATGGCAAATGGATGTGAAAACAGCTTTCCTTAATGGAAACCTGCTTGAGGATGTATACATGATACAACCTGAAGGTTTCACATCGGTTGATAAAACCAAAGTATGCAAGCTTCGACGATCCATATATGGACTGAAGCAAGCATTTAGGAGCTGGAACATCCGTTTTGATGAGACAATCAAAGAGTTTGATTTCTCACAAAATCCTGATGAACCTTGTGTGTACAAGAAGGTTAGTGGGAGTGCAGTCGTATTCCTAGTATTATATGTCGATGACATATTGCTTATATGAAACGATATATCAGTTTTACAGACAGTTAAAATTTGGTTGTCCAAAACTTTCTCCATGAAAGACCTGGGAGAAGCGACCTATATCCTTGGGATTAGAATCTATAGAGATAGATCAAAACTGTTGCTTGGTCTTTCGCAGTCCACATATATAGACCGAGTGCTAAAAAGGTTTAGCCTGTCGGAATCCAAGAAAGGTTACCTTCCCATCAGGCATGGGATCAACCTTTCGAAGTCTATGTGTCCGCGCACAGAAGACGAGAGGATTTGCATGAATAAGATTCCCTATGCATCCGTAATAGGATCTATCATGTATGCTATGTTATGTACAAGGCCCGATGTATCATATGCTTTGAGTGTCACAAGCAGATACTAGTCGGATCCAGGAATGGATCATTGGGCGGCTGTCAAGACAATCCTTAAGTACTTAAGAAGAACTAAGGACGTGTTCCTAATATATGGAGAAGGAGATATGGTAATACGTGGGTATACAGATGCCAGTTTCCAGACAGATAAAGATGACTCCAAATCACAGTCTGGATACGTATTTACTTTGAATGGAGGCGCAGTAAGTTGGAAAAGTTCCAAACAAGACACCGTAGCGGATTCTACCACGGAAACGGAGTATATCGCAGCTTCGGAAGCAGCAAAGGAAGCAGTTTGATCAAAAAAGTTTGTCTCAGAACTTGGAGTGGTTCCAACCATTGATGAAGCAGTGCCGGTTTACTGCGACAACAATGGAGCTATTGCACAACCGAAGGAACCAAGGTCTCATCAATGATCCAAACACGTGCTTCGACGCTATCATCTAATCAGAGAGATTATAAGTAGGAATGACATACAAATTGAGAGAGTTCCCACTGAAAGGAATATAGCGGATCCTTTAACTAAGGCCTTGCCTCAAAGCAAGTTTGAGGGTCATGTTAGAGCCTGTGGTATTGGATATCGTAGCGATTGGCATTAGGGAAAGTGGGAGTTTGTTAGTGATATGAGAGAAGTGTCCTAAGGCAATCGCCTTATGATTGTAAACATTTATTTCAATAAATGATAATTCACTATTTGAGTATACATGTTTGTGTATTTGATTGGGATCTTAAACTCATCTACTGAATGTCCGCCATACAATTCACAGCATAAGAGAATTTGTGATGGGATCGCAACTAGTGATTATCTCTAAATGTGCAAATGTGAAGTGTTGGAAATATCCCTAGTCGATGAATTGATAAATACGGACATTATCAATTCTGTTGAGACTAGCATGTGTTATTCTCTAATCAGCTGATTCTCACTGGCTGGTGACATTGGGATGCCCGGAGATAAACATGGATGCTAGTTAAGGGAACTAGTTCATTGGAGTGACTAGCTGTAAGACTTCATATGGGAATCTACATATAGATATGTCAATGAAGATCTTACTGTGGCTTAAGTGCGATATTCCTTTGACTTGCGGTGTTCAAGTCATCTTGGACATGGAGACTTATACTTTGACATCTTAAGCAAGCATCTCCAAGGAGGTGTGGACCCAGGATGATCGGGTATAAGCCGAAGTGCTCGAAGATGTTTGAACAGCCTACAAAGGTTCACCACTCCTTGCGAGGAGATGTATACCCAGGCCTATCGTCGGATTGTTACTCAAAGCCTCTGGCTAGAGCATATCATGTTAAGAGTGCGAGTCTCTTAAATACATGAGAGTAATTAGAAATCCAAAGGACGAGAAAGACACTACTTGGGCTAGGTGTGACATTGTCAGCCTAGTGGGGACTGACACCATTGACCGTGTCCTGAACCAAGTGGGTATAAGGTGGTGAAGGGAATGGGGCACGATTCATTAGAGCTGCTGAAGGGTTTCAGAATAATTTCTTCTGAGGTCAAAACCGTTGATCTTTCGATTAATTGGCGATCATGATGTACTACTAGGTGCCACTCATGATCGTTCTATAATTAGTTAAATTATAGACGGCCAACATAAATCGAAAGCCTATTTAGTCACACGCACTACGAGTAATCCGAGGGATTTAAAACGAGTTGAAAATTAGATTTTCCGATCAAGAGAAATAAGTCGAATCTGAGTTAATCAGAGGCGCAATGGAAGCTAAAAATGGCTAAGTCTTTTGAAGGCTTTTTGGGCGAATTAAATGAGTTTAATTCGCGGCGGTTCGGGTTGGTTTGGCTGGCCAAAGAGGGTGTCAAAACCCCCTTTGGTGGCCGGCCAAATAAGAGGAGAAAACCAATTAATTTTGTTTAATTAATAAAATAAATCTAGTGCTATTTATTTTATAAATTATGGATCAATAAATTTGTATAAAGAAATTTATATAAATAAAATTTATAGAAATTTATTCTTTTATGGAAGATTAAAATAATCCATGAATTGGTTTATTTTAATTTTATAAAATCAATTATGAATTGATTTTTCCATAATAAGAATGTTTATAAATTTCTTATAAAAATTTATTCCATAATTTAAAGAGAAAAAGAATTAGTTTTATTATAAAATAGTTTATAATAAAGACTCGGTTTAAACGGAATAATTAATAAGAAAATTTATAAGATAAATTTCTTATAACTAATTCCGTTAAATCCGTTAATTCGGTTTAGAGGGAGACTTAGCAAAGGAGTTGCTACTATATAAAGGAACCAAAGGCTAGCCCTTATTCCTAATTAAGAGATTAATTATTCTCTCCCTCTCTCTCTTAATCTCTTCTCTCTTCTCTTCTTCCCTCTCTTGCCTAGGGTCGGCGCCCACCCTAGAGGATTAGGGCCGGCGCACAAAGGACCCCTTGGAGGAGGCCGTGAGCTTCAAGAAGAAGAAGGAGAACCCGAATACGAAGAAGAAGAACCGGATAGCGACTCCTCTCTTCTCGGAATTCGATTCCATTACTTCGTTGGTTAGTTTCCTATCTTTCCTCTCTTGTTCATCTAGTTGTGCCTTCCGAGAATCTAGTAGTTCTCGTCGGCACAAAACTCGTGACTTTGCGAAGTCATCCCGAAGAGAACTTGGCGTGGACGCGAATAGAGGCGGAGCTTCCAAGGGACGCTACGGTTGGATCTCGTCCCTTACTTCGAGTTACGAGAGGTACTTGGTAAATTTGTTTACTTTTCGCAAAGTTTTATTTTATGATTATGTCAACACAATGTAAGGTTGCATGCTAGATACGAAGTTAAAATAATTTAGGAAATTATTTTATGCAAACTCTTCCGCTGCACGTAAAAATTTTGAATTTTACGAACTCGTATCCTTGTCGACATGCACCCGGTCCCAACACTCAAGTCAAGGGGGAGCTTCAAAGGTAAAAGGGAAGGTAATCTCTTGTTTAAAATTAAATCCAATTTCAAATTCTTATATGCTTGTTAAGAATAATCATGGATTTAGGTATAATGATAGGAATAAGGTTAACAATGTAGATAATTCTAGAAAATCATTATCCAAGGCTAGACCAAGAAAGACCCAAACTACCATGCCTAAGGGGAGGAAGGTGGTTTATGATCAAGGCACAAATCCCAAGAAGGGGAGACATATGCCTAAAAACGTGGGTAGGTCTAGGAATGTCCAAGGTGGACATGTTGACTCTAGGGTTGGGACTCTAGATTTGGAAAATCAAGTCTTGAGTGCAAGACTTGAAGAAATGGAAAGAGTCCTAGGTAGGGTCATTATTGGACCTAGGGGACTTGACATGGGTTTAGGTGTTCAAAAACCCAAAAATGTTAAAATGGGTGCATCCAAGACAAATGGAAGAAAATATACTAGGGTAGTATACAATTATGCCAAGGATGGAAGATTAGAGAATGGCAAGGGAATGCCATTTAAGGGTAAGAAGTGCTTAACCAAGGACAAGGTGTCCAAAGTTAAGGGAGGTAAGGTTGTAGACCAAGAGTCACCGGAGGTACACCGGTGTGGTCTAGCGTGGGTTGAGTCACCTAGGGAGGTGGCTAAGGCTAAGAGCTCAAGGGGATGCTCTAGGAGCCAAGTTGGGACCCATGGTCTATGGATCCCAGGAGAATTTCTCTCGGATGTTTAGATGGGTCATGGAGTATGCCAAGGGATGTGGAGATGGATTTGAGTCTTGATCCTAGAGATTTGGCACATTGGATTTAAGGTTCATGCATGAAAATATGACATTGGGGTCATATTGCATGAAAGGTGGTTTTTGATGTGTAAATACTATATAAATCAATGCTAGGGATGCATTGTGGTTTGGTATAGGGAAAGACATCATGGGGAAGACAAAACTAGGACTTTAGGACAAGGTTCAATTGAACCATTTAGCTAGTTTTGGATTTTGTATCAATCTTGGGATTGGTGATAGATACATTTTTAAATGTATTTTCCCAAGTAGATATAGGTACCACAAACTTCTCCACAAACTTTGGGAATTTTTGGAGATCTGTGGAATTTTTGGTGCATTTTTGAAATTAGGTCAGAAATGTTGAAAATGGGATTTTCAAGGTATCAGTCGACTGATACAAGGGGCAGTCGACTGGTCAAGGCTGAAATTAGTTTTCAACAGTCGAAAAGTGTTCTAATGATGTAAAACAAGTGTGTAATCTTATGGGGGTTAGTACACTGTGTTTATGATCATTAGAGGTTAAAGGATCCAATAAGAGGGAGCTTGTTGAAGTTCTTTTTGATGTATGGCAAAAGGGGGAGAAGCATTAGGTTTAAGTGGGAAACCAAACACGCCTTTGCAAGAAATTCCTAACTCTTGGGGAGGTTAGGTGTGGGGATGCCTTGTGATAGGATCCATGTTTGCATTGCATATGCATTGGCGGTATAAGTTCAAGGTGAAGCCCTGGCAACGTAAGTCCAAATGGTTTTTAGCATTGTATTTGCTATTTGTTTTCCCTAACTTAAACGTATTGCCAAACATCAAAAAGGGGGAGATTGTTGGGGCTATCTATGGTCCGGAGTGACCATGTGTTTTGATATTTGGGCAAAGGATTTAAGTTAGGTTCACCCTTGTGTTTTGATATGTGTATTTAAGTGTGCAGGTTTGCAGGATACACATAGACTTAGATGGACGGCTTCGGGTATGATAAAGGATGGCATGAAGGCAAGTCGAGGGCTTATGTGCGTATCTGAGGGACCATGGATATAGCAGGGACGATGAGCCGAGGGAAGCAAACTTTGAGGGCTTGCAGGCAACAGATCGAGGATGCTGGTAAAGTGTCAGCTGAATCGTGAGGGTCCGAGTGTGAGAGAACTCTACTCGGGAAGGGAAACTCTAGGTTTAGGGGTGGACCATTTGATTAGCCATGGGGCAGTCGACTGGTATATGCCACAGAATGATCAGTCGACTGCAAATGGGGCAGTCGATTGGTGGTGGCTGAAAATTCGAGCGTTGGGTTTGCAACGCTCAAATATGAGTGGGTCAAGTCGACTGGTCCTGAGGCAGTCGACTGCTAACAATCTTCTCAGCCTTGAGCACTATTTAAAGGGACTTGGTTTTGGCTGAGAGTTTTTGACGAAATTGGCTTTGGTTAAACGCCAATTAGTAGTCTTTGTGCTCAGGAGTGTTGTCCGGATTGTGGTGAGGTTTCTCCACCCACAAGGAGCTACACGAGCTAGCTGGAGGTCATCCGGGGAATCATCCACCGACGGATCGGGATCGTCCACCTTACGGACAGCTGTGGAGTAGGAGCTTCATCTCTGAACCACGTAAAGGTTTGGTGTTAGCGATTGTTTAGTTTTTGTTATTAGTATTTCCGCTTGCGCACGCTAACATTGTAGGAAGACAAAATCGAAAAGAAGCTATTCACCCCCTCTAGCTTAACGGAAAGGTCCTAATAACGTGTGCTTATATTGTATTTTGATGTGATTGTATGTTTTGTGCCCCCAGAGAGGCTTATGGGGTTGTGTGCTTTGTCATAAGTCATACAAATACACATATGTGACTGTTGGTTTTGTTTTATATTGTTGTTGCTAGCCTTGTTAGCTGAGGATTATGTGTGGTGTGTTGGCCTTGTATTATAGTATCAGATTGCCTGCCATCCAAAGGAGATCTATCCGATTTTCTATCAGACATGGGGTTCTTTGGAGCGTGACAATTTATTTGGTATCAAAGCCAAATTTATGAGATCTACCTAGGTGTTTTTGAAGTTTTAGGAAGTCATTTTTTCGACGTGATCATGTTTTGGGACTTGGCAGTGGGACTTCTTTAGGCAACGAGAAAGTAAGGCAACTCTGTTATGATTATCTTACCCTTGGTGTTTATTACCTTGGCTAGGTTATACTTAGACACTCTCAGATTTATTTGGATTGGGTATCCTTTTATATACCTGTCTAGTAGTATCCAGTGATTTTGTCCTAGCAAGATAATATGTAGACATCCGCTTTATTCGTAATCATGGTCGAGGTCGACCATGGAAGCGTCCAGTTGACTCGTTGCAAATTCAACCTTTAATTGAGAATATTGATTCTCAGTAGCATCGACTACCAAGTAAGAAAGTTAGGGTTAGATCTGTCAACAACCTATTGGAGATTAAGGATTTCGGTCCTTAGGAACTCCTTCTACTATACTGTTAGTAGTATTAATACCAGCTACTACCAACTGGGTGAGGATTAGGATATGTATATCGTAGTTGGTTTGATCAGTATATGATGGATTTACCTTAGGTCATGGAGTTTTAGACTTTTAGGTTGTTTGTGTTTGGGTAGATAACCCAAAGGACATACTGGATACATGATCTGCGATGATGCAGAAGAGATAGCACTAGTTGCTTATCACCTCGGTTGATAGAGAACTGATGTATCCTACTTCGTGGGGACTTTGATCCGGACCACTTGTACTTGGTTGGATAACCAAGAGGATACACTCAGGTTTAGGATTTGCACTGATGCGAATTACATACGAGACTAGGCCACCTTTTGGTGGAAAAGACACTGAAGACGACCTTCGGGAAACAAAGAATCACGTTGTGATTAGGGTGGAATGCTCTTGAGAGGTGGCATTTTGTTATTTCCTTTTGTGGAGTTTGACATCAGGGGGTTCCTTAACCTTGAGAGGAGGAATCGAAGCATATCGAATTATGAGGTGATGGTTAGATGACTTGCCTAACGCTATTCCATGGGAGATTTTGACTTATAGACCAGTAGTATATGTTAGATAATCTCGATAGTATATTGGAATATATGACCTGTAGGGACACGAGGTCCGGGTATTAGTTGTAGAACACCTATGAGATCTGACTGTAGTTGATTGGTAGTTATAGAAGATCATCGTTAATGGTAGAGCGTCATTTGATTGTTGTTTAAATGAGAGGGTTGGTGATTGTCGTTTCCCTGCAATTAGGTGTATAGTTTTACAAGTTAATGGTACCCCAAGGTGGGCCTGGTTATTAGGAAGCTAGTTGTGTGAGTATATGACAGTCTGTCTCCCTGTTGGTGGATATCATTGATTTGTTAACAAACAGGGTGGAAGGATTGATGACTTCCTCTTTCAGAGAGTTGTCTCATTAGATTCATGTAGAGAATGTTTTTGAGTGGAATGGTGTGACGAACACTGAGAATCTAGTATCTCGACACATAATGTGTTTTACTAGTGAAGGCAGGATATTAGGTTGGCGTAGTAAGAGTGTAGTCGGCCCGTAACCCACAGAGAGTGTAGATAGATACTAACAAACTCACTTGGTATCTTAGTGCATGTAGTGTTCATCAGTTGTTGAGCAGATTGAGCAGAATATGATTTACCTATTGTACTTAAGTAGTAAATTTAGAGACCAAATTTTTGATAGTGAAGGAGAATGTTAAATACTATAAATAAATCCCAAGGGCAAATCAGGAAATAGGCTTGTAGAATTTTTCGAAAACTTTCAAAATTTTTTCTAGAATTTCTAAGGCCTTTTTGAAATTTAGGAGAAGTCTGTATCATATAAACCTAAAATTAAAAGTTTGATTAGATACCCTAATTAATGTTTGATTTATAAAATTAAAAGTTTTATCATATAAACCTAAAATTAAATCTTGTGCCTAAAATGGTCAACTTCTCCCTCTCGGCTCGATCCACCTTTCTCCCTCGTTCCTCAAATTCGAGCGACACTCTCACTATCTCACCTCATTGACCCTCATCTCCCGATCACCGGCCATCTCCCACCCCGTGAGGTCAAGACGATGACACCCATTGTCGTGTGAGAGCCGCCACCAGCTTCCCTTCCCTTCCGATCGTTGTTTTCTCCCACCTCTCTGACGCCGCCAGCCCATACCTCTCTCTCGACTTTCTTGCTTCCCCACAGGAGATCTCTTGATTCTTCATGAGGGGAAAGATCTTATTCACATCCATTGGTTGAGCCAACCACCATCGCGGGTCAAAGGTGTCTCTATGGCGAATCATTGGTTTGTTAGTATTAACCCTAGAGCTAATTATGAGATGATTGATTAGGGAACATTTTATATCATATCTTATTAATAAAGGCATAAATTTGGTTCTTTAAATTTGGTTATTATATTTAGTTCATATGTATGCTAAAGGAATAAGTATAATAATATCCTTTGATAGTATGTTCTAATCTATAGTATATCAATTAGTTGAATTGATAGTGAGATAATGTAGAGAACACTATTCTTAACTATTCCTAGTCAAACATTACTATTCAAGGATAATATTAATGCGTTGAGACTAGCATGTAGGTCAATTGATGACTTGATCTCACAAGTCATGGATATGAGATGAGATATCATGTTGACACATGGGTATATATTAAAGAATATATATTGAATTGATCTACCATGAAAAAGTTTCATGGATCGTTATATGAGTGTCATAAACTTTCTTATAGTGACTATTGGTATAAATAGTCCTTAGACATGAAGTTACTACGGTTCTCTACATAAGGAGTTATATACTTTGGTATCGTCAAACGTCACCCGTAACATGGTGGACTATAAAGGCGATTACTGGGTATGCAACAAAATTATGCGGAGGAATGTGAGTAATGTAGATGAGATCTATCCCTCCCATATGACGGGAGTGATATCTGTGAGCCCCTTGATTGAGTAGGACTACTAAAATGCATGGTCATGCTCAAATGAGTCAATATGAGACATTGAGCACATTTGCTTGAGTGAGTCTGCTTGGGGATCAAGAAACACAAAGATTGATTAGAAGATGACACGGTCTATACTTTATTAATCAATCTAGATATCGAGGATAGAAGGATGAAGTCATACATTATAATAGTCACGGAAATGTAATGTTGGATCTCGACATTCTTGTTACTTAGGTAGTAATGATGCATTGCTAGATGTCGCTCATTATTTATGTATCTAAAATTGTTTAGATACATTGCCAATGTTACGAGAACCTATTGGGTCACACACAAAGGACACAATGTCTCGGAGATAAGTTGATTTTAGTTTGACTAAAATATGATCTGAAATTGGATTATTTAAGTTAGAGTCAACTGAATCCAATTAGAATGAGGGGTTGAGTCTAATCTGAGTTAGACTCATTTAGATTAGACTCAACTACATAATTATGGATAATATTTATTAAAAGATTTAATGAAATATTATTGGAGAGAAAGACTAAGAGGCATTCTATTCATTAGATGAATAGAATATTAAAAGTCTCAAGGGATATTAAGAGGCTTGGTATTCATTGGTTTTTATTAGCATTAAGATAAAGGGAGATCAAGGGGCAAAGACCCTTGGTATTCATTAAATGAGTATAATACCCCTTCTGTCAAAGCCTAAGGGATTGATCTCTCTTCTTCCTCTTTGGCCAAACTCCCTAGTGGAGGTTTTTGGTCCTTTTATCTTGTGAACCATCTCATGTTGCTTGCACAACTAAGGTGGTTCTTTTCCGAGGCTTAGGTCGTGTTCATGTGGATACTACTAGAGACACAAACATCCTGAACGTGTAAGAGATCCAACAAACTAAAGGACTAGCGAGATAACCGAAGGGCACACACCAAAAGTATAATCCTTTAGATAGAAATTTCGTATGAGTTTTTCAAATGGATCGCTCAAGAGGTCATATGTTTATGCTATGTGTATATGTTATTTTCGCATAGAGATCCCTATATGGTCGACACAAAGAGCATCGCGTGCCCTGCCTTCCTCCTCTGACGAGATCTCCTTTTCCGACAAAAAGGTAGGTAAGCGAGGGAGGGTTTATGTGCCTTGTTTTCCCTTGTTGATTGATCTTTGCTGGATCTCTGACTTGGTCCTTATTTGATTCATGTTCATAGCTCGTTGACAATCACTTGAAAGGAAGGGGGCTTTGAGCTGAGGAGAGGATTCAAGTTTGAGGTGAGCTCATTGGAATAGGAGTTCCTCACCGCACCTCCTTGATTGGTGGTTGTCATACCAAATCTGGAGCAATGGAGAGTCGGCATCAATTCAAGCATGAGTTATTTGGTTTTGGGTTGATTTGGATGATTTGTAGATGTAGATGTGTTAGATCTATTGGATTTTTGCGACAATTCAATTGGGTACCTTCTGTTTTTGAGCTGTGCTTGGGAATTCTAACTCTATTTTTCTTGGATTTGGTATTGAGCTGAGGTGTTTGAGTCGGGATGGTGGTATGGATGTTGTTTTTACATAGATCAGTGGGTTGATGGTCTATAGATTGAATGATTGTTCAGGAAATAGAACTAGGTTTGTTCGCATATGAAGATTCCTGCTATAATTCGGTTTTGTAGTTGAATCAGGAGGGTAGCCTCTATTTGGAATGGCGGCTTAGTTTGTTCCTTTGATTTTATGTTTTAGACTAGCATTTGGCTTAGTTCTTTAATGTTGTCTCCTTTGCCGTGAGTTACATATACTCTTGGAGTGATAGAGGTTATTGACGAATTTGTGTGGGAATCAAATTGTAGTTTGGTGTTTTTGGTGTTGGTAATACTTGACCGTGAGCTACCTAGTGATGTTGGATTATTTTAGTTGTGTGGTTTGAATCATAGCTCTTAATGGAAATGTTGTTTTGGAATTAGGTTATGGATAGGTGTTTCGAAGTTAGGATCCTTTTCCGTGTGACACCCTTTTTGGATAGATTTTCAGAGCAGGAACTAAATGGGTTGTGGTGATACTGTGAGTTATCGAGATCAACCCTCTCGATTGAAACCCCAAGCCGTGAGGTTTACTTAGAGCTGTCAGACGGGCCAACCCATGGCGGTGCAGGGCAGGCCGACCCGTCATCTTGACGGGTTGGTAAATCCCCAACCCAACCCAACCCAATCCGAGGTGGGTCGCAGGTTAGGCGGGCCAACCCGCGGGCCCAACAAAAAATAAAAAAAAAAAAAAAAAACGTATATTCAGTATTTTACTTCGAAAAGGTTTAATCAATCTAATGTATCAAAAAATATGTATTTTAAATATAATGGATACAAATGAGGACTCGTGTTTAATGAAAAGTATTATTTTTTATTTTAAAATTATAAAAAAGAAAGATAATAAATTGATATAAAATATGACAAAAATGTCGTTCTCAACCCGCAGGCCAAACCAAGCCTATCGCGGGCCGACCCGTGCGGGCCGTGGGCCTAGGTATGTCGGCCCGCGGCGGGCTTGGGTTGCTAAAATTCCAACCCAATCCGCTTAAATTCTTTGGCAAGGCGGGCTGATAAGTACCATTTTATTGATTATTTGAGTTGCTAAAATCCATGTTTGACCTATGTTTTTATTGCTTAATTGTGAAATTACCCTAGGTTTTAGAACTTTCTCTTATTTTGGACTTAATTGCAAATTTACACATATTTGGATTAATTGGCCACTAAATTTTGGATCTATTTTTTGTAGGCATGAAAGGTTCATGGACCTAGGGCATACTATGTCAAACTTGAGTCGGAAGTGGAACCGGATCGAATTATCAAGCTTACGATTAATCCGGGCCGTCCGATTCAAAAGCGGCTAGATCTGAGCCATCCGGGACCATCTGAAGCAATCCGAGCTAGGGTTAGGGTTGATCAAGCATTCTGATCAAGATCTGAAGGTTTCATCCCAATCAGAGCTCAATCAACCGTTGGATCAAGCTCGGAGGGCTCTAGATTGTCCATTCAAAGATTAGGTTGATCTGGACCATTCGTTGCACATCTGGAGGATCCGAGCTACCACGAGGCAGATCCTGACCCCTGATCAACATCCTCAATGTTTGGCTCAAATCAAAGCAAGATCAGCCGTTGGATTTCCTCAAATCAATCTGAGCCGTTCAATGTTGATTACTTAAGGAAAAACCTCCGCAGCTCTTCCCTTCATTGCGTCTTCGCCGCAACAGTAGCTTCCTTCGGTTTTTCATCGTGTTCTTCAAGTTTTTCATCCATCCGAAGGCGTGATCACTCAATCCTTCATTAGAGCAAGAGCTAGGTCAGTGAAGAGAGTTCTCTGTGAGGTTTTCAGATTGGATTTTGCTCAATAGCAGGGCTGCGTGAGGTTTCAGCAGCTTTGTTATCCGATTTCAGCGAGCTCAGCTGTGCACCATCGCCATTGCATCCGAGCTATCCAGAGGGGTTCCCTGGAAGGTTCGGATCATTCCCAAATCCCAATCACAAGCCACCACAGCGGGTTTGAAGAAGTTGGAAGCAGTTTTCGGCTTGAGCAGGGTCTGAATTGATTCGGTAGCAGAGACAGTTCTTCCACTGATTTGTTGAGCTTGCGGGTCCAGGTTCTCCCTTGATTGACGACCAAGGAGCTCTTGAGTTGGAGAAGGGTTGAGGAGTAGTTTAGCTAGCTAATTTTCAGTATCTTTAGCTGTAATTTTCAATTCCTGCATTGTTCTGTTCTGAATGTTTGTATCAGCTACCTTAGTTTAAGTTTTGAATTGTGTTTGGTTTCAATTGCGTTTAATTCTGCATGTTTGATAGTTAGGGAATGTGATTAGTGGATAGTTGCTTTTAATTATAGTTTAATTCCAGCTTAACCCTTGCGTATCAGTTGTGTCCCTATTTTTCAGCTTGCGTATCCATCATTTCTGCAGTTCAGTTCTTTCTGCGATTTCAGTCAGTTTATTCAGAGTTTTGTGTCAATTGTAGGCGAGTTCTACTCTAGTCTTGTTGATCCTCAGAATGACGAATCGATTTCAGATCATTTGTTTGTTTTGAGTCCAAGTTATGAGCTGAATTTCAGAAATTCTTTATATTTCCGCACATGTACTTGTTTCTCGGTTTGTGTCTTAAGTGAGCTGTTTGTGTCTGGCTTTCTTGATCCATTCCTGCAATTACTTTATTGCTAGCTTTGATTTCCATATTGAGTAGCAATCAGTGTCATTTCGAAGTTTAGCCACAGCTTTGGTACTTAGTGTCCATCTTGGCACATAAGTTCTTCCTTGGTATCAAGTTTTGATCAACTTTTCACCTTGTATCAAGAGAAGTGTTGGTATTATTTGGTACCAAGTTAGATGCAGTTTTTAGTGAGTTTTTATGTCTGAAATTAGTTAGGTTTGCATTTATCCAATTCTGAATTTTGTTTGCATTGGTTTGCTTCCCAAAAATTTGTAGTAAGTTTGAGTTAATATTGTTGCTTGCTTAATTTCCGACTTCCATAGTTAGCACTTGTTTTAAGCTTGATTTACTTACAGAAAACTCCCATCACTGCCTCTACTTCATTGCTTAGCATTTCTTTTGTTTTTGAAATCAGAAATCAGTTTCCAAAAATTTTGTAAGTGCTTTGATTAGGTTTCCCATAGGTTGAGTTATTAAGTGACATCTCTTTGTTCAGTTCATGAATTGAGTTTCTTTAATTTTCATTGTGATTTCATCTCTGAATTACAACCCAAACCTAATTACTTATTTGAAACCCAAAAACACAAACGACACATTAACCAAGCTCGAATCAAACACGACAACTAGCTCCGAGAAAAATACGACCTGTGGCCCCTTTGCTACATTTTCAGATTTTGATTGAAAAAAGGGTTTCCAGCATTTTATATTCATATTTAAATTTGAGACCCACATTCGTGACAGTCTATTTTGGGTCCGTCAAATTTTTGGCGCCGTTGCCGGGGAAACTACTAGTTGATTTGTTTGATTTTTGCTTGTGCACTTATTTTATATCCTTCTTGATTTATTTTTGTGCTTATTGCTATATCTGTTGATTTGATTTAATTTGTTTTATCTCTTTATCTACTTTTACTACGATTTGTTTTGTTTTATGACTAGGTCTTCAGGTGGTGATCTAGAAGAATTCGACCCTGAGATTGAGAGGACTTTCAGAGCCAGGAGGAGCCAGGGCATTCTTTCTGAGACTACAGATATCCCTCCTCTTCAGACTATTTTCACTCACTCAGGGAGTAACATGGCAGATCACCAGAGAACTATGAAGGAGCTTGTAGCACCAGATGCTTCATTTCAGTACTGCAGCATAGCTTATCCAGAGCTGGCGGGAGATTTTGAGCTAAGATCTGGACTCATCAATTTGCTGCCCAAGTTTCAGGGATTAACTGGAGAGGATCCCAATAGACACCTGCACCAATTCCATGTTGTATGCTCTACTATGAAGCCTCAGGGCATTTCTGAAGAAGATATCAAGCTGAGAGCTTTTCCCTTTACACTGACAGGAGCAGCAAAAGACTGGTTTTGCTATCTACCCACGGGGCATGTGTCTAGTTGGATCGCTATGAAGAAGACATTTTTGGAAAAGTATTTCCCAGCCTCCAGAATAGCAATAATCAGAAAAAGCATCTGTGGAATTCAGCAAGTAGTGGGTGAGACGCTCTATGATTACTGGGAGAGATTCAATAAGTTGTGTTCAAGTTGCCCCCAGCATCAGATCAGCGAGCAACTTTTGATTCAATACTTTTATGAGGGATTGCTGCAGATGGATAGAATAATGATAGATGCTGCAGCTGGAGGGGCCCTAGTGAATAAAACGCCAATTCAAGCTAGGGAGCTCATTTCTAATATGACTGAGAATTCCCAACAATTTGGAAGCAGAGCCTTGACCACAAGAGGAGTGGGTGAAGTTCAGGTAGTTCCTACTGATCAGAAAGAGATAAGGAATTCACTGGCAGAGATCACATCACTTATTAAGCAGTTGAAGGTTAATAATGCAAATCAAGGCTCAAATCTTTCAGCAACTCCACAATCTAATCAAGTGATGAGTGTGTGTGGCATTTGCTCTAGTCAAGAGCACACCTCAGATTCATGCCTCACCCTCCAACAAGACGAGACAGTAGCAGCATTGGTAAGAGGACAATTTCAAGCAAGAAACAATCCTTACTCCTCTACTTACAACCCTAGTTAAAGGGATCACCCAAATCTCAAATATGGGAACTCGTTCTGCCAACAAAACCCTCAAACACAGCAATTACAGCAGCCTCCGCAGAATTTCCAGCAAGCACAGCCACAATTCCAGCAGCCACAGCAATTTCAGCCTTTGGATTCGAATTTTCAGCCTGCATTTCAGCAACCGCAACCCCTATTTCAGCCTCAATTTCAGCCATATCATCAAGGGAAGCAAGGTTATCAATCATTTCCAGCTTTCCAAACTCAAAACCAACCAAATTTCTAGCCTTCCCAGCCCTATAATCAGATTTCACAGCCCTACAATCAAGGGTTTCAAAATCAGAATTTTGAGTCCTCATCACCGAATTTTTCACTTCAAAATCAGAACTTTCATGGTTACAACTCCCAGCAAGGTTTCCAAGCAATGCCACCCTCCTATCAGCCCCAATTCAAACCGCAGCAGGGTAATGTTTATCAGCCTTATACTTCATCGTTTCAGGGACCATCAAAACCCTATGCTAACCAAGGAGGCTATGGGGGATCAAATGGAGGAAATGATCAGCAACAACAAATGATGGAGATGCTACAACAAGTTGTACAAACACAACAACAACAACAAGCTTGGCAACAACAACAACAAGCTTGGCAACAACAACAACAACACAATCAAAACATTGAGAGGCAAATGGGGCAATTGGCTTGTGGGATTAATCAAAGTCAAGCTCAAGGATCAAGTCAACTCCCTTCCCAAACTATTCCTAATCCTAAAGGAAATATGAGTGCTATTACTTTGAGAAGTGGGAAGGTTACATCATCTCCAAAGAGTCCAAGAGCAGATTTTTCAGAAAACCAGACAGCACCTTCAATTCCAACCCAAAATAGCCATGAAATGACTTCAAATTCAGTTGATTCCACCCCTAGCCCATTCCCAACACCTTCCTCAAGTAACCCTCCAATTTTGGTGGAAAACGGAGAAGAAATCAGTGCCGAGACGCAAGGTACAGCAGCCACTTCGCAGGGGACAGCAACCAAAATTTCAGCCTCTCCACTTCCGGCCAAAGAAGATGATTTTAGGGTTCCCTTACCCTTTCCACAGCAGAGAACACATGCCAAAAGACAAGTAGAGGAGGAGAAGGCTAAGGAATTTAATGAACTAGTGGAACTTTTTAGCAAAGTAGAGATCAATGTACCTTTGTTGACCATGATTAAACAAATTCCAAAGTATGCTAAGTTTTTGAAAGATCTTTGTGTTCACAAAAAGAAACTTAAGGAAAATGAGTTGGTCAGCTTTGGGAAGAATATCTCAGCACTTATCCACACCATTCCTCAGAAGTGTGAAGACCCAGGGGTATTTACTGTTTCTTGTGAGATAGGGAGCACTACATTCCATGATGCTATGCTTGATTTAGGAGCTTCGATAAATGTGATGCCCAGGTCAGTATTTCAGATGCTTGGCATAGGCCCTTTACAGCCCACTGGTGTGGTGATACAGCTAGCAGACAGGAGCCAGACCCACCCAGCAGGTATGATTGAAGATGTTTTGGTGAAAGTAAAGGAGCTAATATTTCCTGCAGACTTTTATATTTTGGATATGGAGGGAGATTATTTGGCACACCGTTCTCCGCTTATTTTAGGAAGACCATTTCTGAAGACTGCTAGAACCAAAATTGATGTATATGCTGGTACACTTTCCATGGAGATCGGAGATACGGTGGTTCAGTTTAGCCTTTTTGATGCTATGAAGCATCCGAGAGAGGATCACTCCATCATGAGCATGGATATTCTTGAGGAGCTGGAGCAGACAGAGTTAGAGGCTGAGGGATTTTTATCTGATTTTTCTGGAGGAGCTATTGATTCAGAGGAGGCTGAGAGAGTACTTACTGCTGAGACTGAGGATTTTTCAGAAGACATTTCAGATGCATTTCCAGCTGGAGAGATTTTTCTAGGTGTAGGGGATTGCACAGAGCCCCAAGGATCACCTATTTCTGTTGAGATTCAAAGTGTAGGGGATAGCACAGAGCCCCGAGGATCACCTATTATAACTGAAGAAGACCAGAGTGAACTGAAGCCATTACCAGGCCATTTGAAGTATGCATACCTAGGAGAGGAGCAGACTTTTCCCATGATTATTGCACAGCATTTGGAGTCAGAACAAGAAGAAAAATTATTGCAAGTCCTGAGGCACTACAAGAAGGCAATTGGGTGGACTTTATCAGATATACCAGGTATCAGCCCAGCTATCTGCATGTACAGGATATTTTTAGAAGACAATGTCAAACCTGTGAGGCAACCACAAAGGAGACTCAATCCACTTATTTTGGATGTTGTAAAGAAAGAGGTGACTCGACTTCTACAGGCAGGTATCATTTACCCTATTTCTGATAGTCAGTGGGTTAGTCCTATTCACGTGGTGGCTAAGAAATCTGGAGTGACCGTGGTGGCAGATGAAAGCAATGAACTAGTGCCCACCAGAGTCAAGAATTCCTGGAGAGTCTGCATTGATTACAGGAAGCTCAACAAGGTCACAAGGAAAGATCACTTCCCTTTACCCTTCATTGATCAGATGCTTGAGAGACTGGCAAGGAAGTTGCACTATTGTTTCTTGGACGGATTTTCAGGCTATTTTCAGATTTACATAGATCCAGAGGACCAGGAGAAGACCACCTTCACTTGCCCCTTTGGCACTTTTGCCTATAGACGTATGCCCTTCGGACTCTGCAACGCACCCGGTACATTTCAGAGATGCATGGTGAGTATATTTGGTGAGTTGCTAGAGGACTGTATGGAGGTATTCATGGATGATTTTTCAGTTTATGGCACGTCTTTTGATTCATGCTTAAATAATTTGTCTAGGGTTTTACATCGTTGCATTGAAACTAACCTTGTTCTTAATTTTGAGAAATGTCACTTTATGGTAGAGCATGGGATTGTACTTGGACACATAGTCTCTCGGAAAGGTATTGAGGTAGATCTTGCTAAAATCAGTGTTATTTCTTCTTTATCTTACCCCGTATGCGTACGGGATGTTCGTGCTTTTTTGGACATGCAGGATTTTACCGCAGATTTATTAGAGATTTCAGCTTGATTGCTCGACCCTTGACATGACTTTTGCAGAACGATGTTGAGTTTCATTTTGATGAAAAATGCAAGGAAGCTTTTCATAGACTCAGGGAGGCTCTTACCTCAGCTCCTATCATTACATCACCTGACTGGACCCTACCATTTGAATTAATGTGTGATGCTTCTAATTTTACAGTGGGAGCTGTTCTAGCACAGAGGGTAGATGGAGCACCACATGTCATTTTCTACGCCTCCAAAACCCTAGATGCCGCCCAAGCCAACTACACCACGACTGAAAAGGAGCTTCTTGCCATTGTCTTTGCTTTAGATAGATTCAGATCTTATTTATTATGCTCACATGTGATTATTTTTTCTGATCATGCAGCTCTCAAATATTTGTTGAAAAAGCCTGATGCAAAACCTAGATTGATCAGATGGATGCTCCTACTCCAAGAATTCGACCTGGAAATCAAGGATAGAAGTGGAAAAGAGAACTTAGTTGCAGATCATTTGAGCAGACTTGAAGGAGATGGATCTCCTACCACTATTGATGACGATTTCAGAGATGAGCACTTGATTTCAGTGCATGGTGAGACACCATGGTATGCAGACCTAGTTAACTTCCTTGTTGCACATGTATTTCCCACTCAATTTTCTAAGGCTCAAAAAGATAAATTAAAAAGTGATGCAAAGTTTTATGTGTGGGATGATCCTTATTTGTGGAAATTTTGTAATGATCAAATAATTAGGAGATGCATACCCGATCATGAGTTTTCTTCTGTCCTGACATTTTGTCATTCATCATCTTGTGGGGGGCATTTTGGACCCCAGAGGACTGCCAGGAAAGTACTAGAGTGTTGATTATACTGGCCCACCCTTTTTCATGATTCATATGATTTTTATATAAATTGTGATAGATGCCAGCGAACTGGGAACATAGGAGTGAGACATGAGATGCCCCAACATGCTATACTTTATTGTGAGATTTTTGATGTTTGGGGGATAGATTTTATGGGACCTTTTCCTACATCTTATAGTTATCTGTATATTTTACTTGCTGTGGATTATGTTTCAAAATGGGTGGAGGCCATTCCCTCCAAGACTGATGATTCTTCTGTTGTTTGTAGTTTTGTTAGGTCACACATTTTCTGCGGGTTTGGAATTCCAAGAGCAATAATTAGTGACCAAGGATCTCATTTCTGTAACAAACACATGAAGGCACTGCTGAGCAAATATGGGGTGGTACATAAAATCTCTACTACATCCTATCACCCCCAAACAAATGGACAGGCTGAGATTTCCAACAGGGAGATAAAATCCATTCTAGAGAAGACAGTTGAGCCCACTAGAAAAGACTGGAGCAAGAGGTTAGATGACGCACTCTGGGCCTACAGAACAGCATACAAGACACCGATTGGCATGTCACCCTACCGCTTGGTTTATGTTAAGGCTTGTCACCTCCCCGTGGAAATAGAGCACAAGGCGTATTGGGCGGTGAAAGCTTTTAATTTCGACGCTACCAAGGTGGGAGAAGAAAGAAAATTGTAGCTTCAAGAACTTGAAGAAATTCGGTTGGAAGCATTTGAAAATTCAAGGATTTACAAGGAGAAGACCAAGAACTTCCATGACAAGCACATTGTGAAAAAGGACTTCCAAATTGGCGATAAGGTTTTATTGTATAAATCAAGGCTCAAATTGATAAGAGGTAAGTTGAGGTCAAGGTGGGAAGGTCCATTTGTTGTAACTGACATTTTTCCCTATGGAGTTGTTGAAATTAGGGGCGAAGCTAATGGATTTGTGTGGAAAGTTAATGGCCACCGGCTCAAAAAGTATTTTGAAGAACTAAAGGAGCTAAAGGTGGATGATGTGTACATCGAGGACACTATCTACCCAACTTAAGGGGAGTTCACTTTCTCTACCATTTATTGTACATATCATTTTCATGTTTCTAGGAATAAATGTTTCTCTTTTTAAAGTAAGTAGTGGATAATAAATTCTTAGGAAACATGACATGAATAAAAATCATTGTAAATATCATATCTTTTGTTTTAGCACTTTTTCTTGCATGACTAGGAATAAATGTATCCCTTTAGATTATCTTCTTGTCATTTTAGAGTTTTTTGAAAATAAATTAAATTTGGTTGTCAAAACTTAGGGTTTGAGTTCATGGATGAAATCTTGGATGCTTGAGTACTATTTTGCTTTAGATTCTTAATTGAGGATTTGAGATGGATTATTTTTGCCTAGTGAGAATTAGCCTTATATTTGTGACACACATATGTTATTGTACTCTAGAACTTGCTTAGGTTCTTTCAAAACCATATTTCGATGATTGGATCACATCTATAGAGACTAATCACTTTGTTTACCTTTCCACATAAATTTTGGCAAAAATCATGTCTATTCTATTTGTCTTTCCTTATTCCTAATCTTAACCCTAATTTTTCTATGGATTTGTTGCTTGGGATGTTTTCTTAGTGCTACTTTACCCCAGACAGACAAAGATTTAAGTGTGGGGGAGTGATTAGTGTTTTGGAAAACATTTTGTATCAAGGAAGCATTTAGATCCAAAAGAAAAAAAAAATCTGCAATTGGAAGGATCAAAGTGAGTTAAGTTTTGTATCAAGATCAAGTGGGAAGAAGTGGGCAAGGATTGAAAAAATTGAAGATTCTTGATCATCATTTGAAGATACAAGGAAGTTGAACCTTAAGTTGAATTCGGCACTCAAAGTGGAAATGAAAACAGATTCCAAAATCAGAAAAAAAAGAAGAGAAAAGCAGTTTGTGCCAAAAGAAAAAAAAATCTGCTAACTTGGATCGGAATTGGCTTGGATGAAGAATTGGGAAGTTGGAATTATGGAAGTTTAGATCAGCAACACTCTGTTAGGGACTGATTTGAGGCTGTGCAATTCTGAAATCAGTGCAGGGAATTGGTGCCAAAACAGAAGAGAGAAAAAAAAATTTCTGTGCAGATGTGTTATTGGAGTGCAGCTGGACTAGTGTGAGCTGATACTGAGTTTTGTTGCAAAGGATTGCTGAGTAGAATTAATCAGAACCACCTGACAGCTATCAGAGATTATGGAGAGCATTTAAACTGAGAATGCAAGCTGAGAAAATAGTAGAAAAGAGGAGAAATCAGATGGAATGCAGTCTTGGCACAGTTTTGCATCAATCCAAACTGAATTTTGTTTTCTTAAATCAGCAAATGCATTGCTCGGTTGCAACAGAACTGGCAGTATGGTTATCAGCTGCATTCAACTTCTTGGGGAGAAAATTTCAGTGAAGGCAAGTGGATGAAATCAGAACATAAAGAAGAGCAGGAAATGGAATGAAGTGGCTAAAACTCAACTTGTTGAGCAGAATTTTCGAGTGGAACACTTTAAGTGCTTGACAACTTCTAGATGCCAACTGATATGAAGGAATTAGAGTGTTGCAAGATCTGATATGCTCCAGCTAAGACCTATTGAACAAAATCTGAGCTGGAAATCCAATCTACTAATATGGAATGGAATGGAATGGAATGAATTTGTAGCTGAACAAAATCTGAGCTGGAAATCCAACTAACTGATCATAAGTTTGAATGGAAGCTGAAATGAATTCTGAATTGAAGAGAAAAATGCAGGAAAATCTGAAACCAATGGAAAAATATGTGCCAAGTTGAAGCTGAATTAGGATTATTAAGCTCAGAATCAAGGGAACAAAGATATGAATGTATCAAAGAGTGAGGAGTGCATCCTTTACTGATCAGAGACTTGCAAGGAATCTGCCGTGGAGCAGAAACATTGCAACAGAAAAAAAAAAGTGATGGAAGTGTGCAAATTTGAAAAGAATATGTATCAAGGGTGATTTATTAATTGCATTTGAGGTGTCAAACTCTGATACTAACTGGTCTGAAGTGTCCAAATGAGATTTCAGGGAAGAATGAACAAGGAGAAGTTGCAACAACATCAGGGAATCAGTAGTGAACAGAAACAGAAAAAAATAGAGAAAAAAAAAAGAGAAGGAGATAAAGTGGCACACCATTGAAGACTTGGCACTATGAATTCAAGTGAAGTTTTTTTTTCTCATCCGAATTAAAGCCTTGTTCCATTACATATTTGACCTTACTAGAGAGAAAGAAAAAGAGGAAAAATCAGGAAAGAAGAATGGAGAAAGCAAGGTTGGCACGCAATAGCACAACTTGGCACAATGAGGTCAAGGAAGGGTTTCTCATCCAAATCAAGGACAATTATTCAAGTTTGACTTCACAACATTTTTATAGCACTAGAGGACTGACAAGAGGGGCAAAGCACATTGGAAACATACTTGAGCACTCAAGTCTTCCACTTTGTCAATTTTTCCATTTTCTTGGTTTCTACTCCATTTCTTACCATTTTCCATGTTTTCATTTGTTTTTGTAGATATTGATCCTAATCATGAATAATGGTGGAGATTAGATAATAAGCAAGCCTATGGTAGTGCAAGAAGCATGTGTGTTTGAGTGAGCTCCACTTCCATTATCAACTTAGAACTTAAGGAGAGAGCCACCAAAATTTTCCTTGAAAGGCTAGTGAGTTGAATTCATCTCAATGACTCATGATAGATGAAAAGGCTAAGTTGTTGATTTAAGGACAAGATACTAATCCATAGAGCTTAGATTTTTGAGAATTGACAATCTTAGGTAATTTCTTTTCATTTGCTTCTAATTATGCTTTAGTAAACCTAAGGGATACATACTTAGTAGTTTCGCGAGACGCTCAAGCTCAAGTGTGGGGGAGTTGATAAGTACCATTTTATTGATTATTTGAGTTGCTAAAATCCATGTTTGACCTATGTTTTTATTGCTTAATTGTGAAATTACCCTAGGTTTTAGAACTTTCTCTTATTTTGGACTTAATTGCAAATTTACACATATTTGGATTAATTGGCCACTAAATTTTGGATCTATTTTTTGTAGGCATGAAAGGTTCATGGACCTAGGGCATACTATGTCAAACTTGAGTCGGAAGTGGAACCGGATCGAATTATCAAGCTTACGATTAATCCGGGCCGTCCGATTCAAAAGCGGCTAGATCTGAGCCATCCGGGACCATCTGAAGCAATCCGAGCTAGGGTTAGGGTTGATCAAGCATTCTGATCAAGATCTAAAGGTTTCATCCCAATCAGAGCTCAATCAACCGTTGGATCAAGCTCGGAGGGCTCTAGATCGTCCATTCAAAGATTAGGTTGATCTGGACCATCCGTTGCACATCTGGAGGATCCGAGCTACCACGAGGCAGATCCTGACCCCTGATCAACATCCTCAATGTTTGGCTCAAATCAAAGCAAGATCAGCCGTTGGATTTCCTCAAATCAATCTGAGCCGTTCAATGTTGATTACTTAAGGAAAAACCTGCGGAGCTCTTCCCTTCATCGCGTCTTCACCGCAACAGTAGCTTCCTTCGGTTTTTCATCGTGTTCTTCAAGTTTTTCATCCATCCGAAGGCGTGATCACTCAATCCTTCACTAGAGCAAGAGCTAGGTCAGTGAAGAGAGTTCTCTGTGAGGTTTTCAGATTGGATTTTGCTCAATAGCAGGGCTGCGTGAGGTTTCAGCAGCTTAGTTATCCGATTTCAGTGAGCTCAGCTGTGCACTATCGCCATTGCATCCGAGCTATCCAGAGGGGTTCCCTGGAAGGTTCGGATCATTCCCAAATCCCAATTGCAAGCCACCACAGCGAGTTTGAAGAAGTTGGAAGCAGTTTTCGGCTTGAGCAGGGTCTGAATTGATTCGGTAGCAGAGACAGTTCTTCCACTGATTTGTTGAGCTTGCGGGTCCGAGGTTCTCCCTTGATTGACGACCAAGGAGCTCTTGAGTTGGAGAAGGGTTGAGGAGTAGTTTAGCTAGCTAATTTTTAGTATCTTTAGCTGTAATATTCAATTCCTGCATTGTTTTGTTCTGAATGTTTGTATCAGCTACCTTAGTTTAAGTTTTGAATTGTGTTTGGTTTCAATTGCGTTTAATTCTGCAAGTTTGATAGTTAGGGAATGTGTTTAGTGGATAGTTGCTTTTAATTGTAGTTTAATTCCAGCTTAACCCTTGCGTATCAGTTGTGTCCCTATTTTTCAGCTTGCGTATCCATCATTTCTGTAGTTCAGTTCTTTCTGTGATTTCAGTCAGTTTATTCAGAGTTTTGTGTCAATTGTAGGCGAGTTCTACTCTAGTCTTGTTGATCCTCAAAATGACGAATCGATTTCAGATCATTTGTTTGTTTTGAGTCCAAGTTATGAGCTGAATTTAGAAATTCTTTATATTTTGCACATGTACTTGTTTCTCGGTTTGTGTCTTAAGTGAGCTGTTTGTGTCTGGCTTTCTTGATCCATTCCTGCAATTACTTTATTGCTAGCTTTGATTTCCATATTGAGTAGCAATCAGTGACATTTCGAAGTTTAGGCACAGCTTTGGTACTTAGTGCCATCTTGGCACATAAGTTCTTCCTTGGTATCAAGTTTTGATCAACTTTTCACCTTGTATCAAGAGAAGTGTTGGTATTATTTGGTACCAAGTTAGATGTAGTTTTTAGTGAGTTTTTATGTCTAAAATTAGTTAGGTTTGCATTTATCCAATTCTGAATTTTGTTTGCATTGGTTTGCTTCCCAAAAATTTGTAGTAAGTTTGAGTTAATATTGTTGCTTGCTTAATTTCCGACTTCCATAGTTAGCACTTGTTTTAAGCTTGATTTGCTTACCGAAAACTCCCATCACTGCCTCTACTTCATTGCTTAGCATTTCTTTTGTTTTTGAAATCAGAAATCAGTTTCCAAAAATTTTGTAAGTGCTTTGATTAGGTTTCCCATAGGTTGAGTTATTAAGTGTCATCTCTTTGTTCAGTTCATGAATTGAGTTTCTTTAATTTTCATTGTGATTTCATCTCTGAATTACAACCCAAAACCCAATTACTTATTTGAAACCCAAAAACACAAACGACACATAAACCAAGCTCGAATCAAACACGACAACTAGCTCCGAGAAAAATACGACCTTTGGCCCCTTTGCTACATTTTCAGATTTTGATTGCAAAAAGGGTTTCCAGCATTTTATATTCATATTTAAATTTGAGACCCACATTCGTGACAGTCTATTTTGGGTCTGTCACGGGCCAACCCGACGGGCCCAACCCAAATTGACAGCTCTAGGTTTACTCTTGGTCTTAGGGGGTCGTGATATATTTTTGGGTTTTGGTTGTTAATGGACATGGGTTCCATTGGGGTTTGGTGAGTCTCTTACAGAGAGATATATGGTGGGATCTTGATCGTGTTAAGATTAGAGTTTTGGTTGGGAAGTCTGATTTGGCTCTGAACTTGGGTTAAAGGATTTAACCTAGTTAGAGTTAACCAATTAAATTCAAATGTTTAGGTATTAAAATTGGAAGTTGATTATTATGATTACGGAGATTCTAGTTGGACTGTGTTATACTTAGCTGTTTGATATTCGTATAAGTAGCTAAATTGTACTTTTGACATAGGTTATTAATTGGACTCAGAGAACTGGAAGTGGGGGTTCTTCTGGATACAAACTTCATTCAAGAGGTGGGTACCTTTCAGACCAGTTGATCCGAAGAGGGCGATTTTAAGGCGTTTTGAAGGCGATTTCACGCGGGCAAAGCCGCGCAACCATCTTCTGGCGGCTTCGGCCGCCGGCGTCCCTTTCTAACGCCGGCGATGATTCTTACATCATCGCCCTTTCCTGTCATCAACATCGCATTTCCCTCCTCTGGCGATTACTCGTAATGCTGGGCATCAAATCTCGGGCTTTGACGGAGCACCTTTGGAGGCAAAGAATTACCACAGCAATTTACAAACCCTAATCAGAAATCTCCTGCGATTGGTGGACGCTTCTCTTACAACAACATCATCTTCTAGCTCTCAACAAGTGGTAGCGCAGATCTCATCGTATGCTACAGCGGCTAAATCTGTATCACCTCGAGTATTGAAGAAAAGCTTCGGATGACATCGGATCTAATTTCAAACCGATTATAGTTTGTGATAATAAGCCAGGGGTTTTCTATTCAGAGGAAGAAATTGAAGGTATGGCAATTCCTTATCAATATGCTTTAATTGGGAAATTTTCAGGACAACGTCCAAAACAAGAGACCATTCTATAAGCTTTCAAGAACATTGGTCTATCAAGCTCCTATAACATTCGTTTTTTGCGTGCTGGGATGCATCTTTATACACTTATCATCAAATGAAGACATGGCTCGGGTTTGGGGTCGTGGTATATGGTATATTGGAGGTTTTCCTTTGAGGATTTTTAAATGGACGCTGCATTTTTCTTACGAGGTGGAATCATCAGTAGTCCCAGTTTGGATTAGCTACCGGATTTGCCAATTCATATGTTTAACAAAACACAGTCTCTTCTCGGTTGGTCGAATTGTGGGAAGCCTATCAAAGTAGATGAAAGTACAACAAATGCCTCTAAGCTTTTGACGACACGAATTTGTGTAGAACTTGATTTGTTAAAGCCTAGAGTAGAGGATTTTTGGATTGGTATTGGAGAAGAGAAACGGCTTCAGAAGGTGATCTATGAAAAAATGCCAAGATATTGTACTGACTGTAAACACTTGGGCATGCGGTTGATGAATGCTATATAAATGGAAATAAACCAAAACCTGCATGGATTTCTAATAAAAATGAATCAAATCAAAGGGAAGAGGATCTGAGAATGTTTCTAAACAGAAGGAAAGGGGAAGATATTGCCCAGGCATATGTTAGCATGCAGAGAGGAAATGAACCGAAACAAATGGGGAAAAAGAAATGGATACAAGAAAAATTTCAGTGTAAATCATGCTGATAATGTGCAAGATAAAAA
>JAGFNQ010008885.1:65073-179534 GCA_024364735.1 Boesenbergia rotunda | reverse complement strand
CTTCTCTCCCTCTCCCTCCTTAGTGCCGGCCGCCCTAAGGAGAACCCCTTTTGCCGTGAGCTACAACCACCACGCCTCCTTCTCCAGCATCCAAGCTCCGGCGATCAGCCACCTTTGGCCACCAAGAAGCAGCCAAGAAGAAGAAGTGGGTGCAACTCCTTCCTTCTTTCCGGAATCTTGATTCCGTTCTTCTTTTGGTGGTTAGTCTTTCCATCTCTCTCTTGGTATTCTTGTCGTGCCTTTGGAGAATCTAGTAGTTCTTGTCGGCACGAAACTCGTGGCTTTGCGAAGTCATCCCGAAGAAAACTCGGCGTGGACGCGAATATAGGCGGAGCTTCTAAGGGACGCTTACGGTTGGATCTCGTCCCTTTCTTCGAGTTACGCGAGGTAACAAGTAAATTAGTTTACGTTTCTGTAAAATTTTAAATATATGATCATGTCTACACAAGATAAGGTTGCATGCTTAGATGTGTGGTTAAATAATTTGAGAAATTATTTATGCTAAACCTTTCGCTGCACGTAATTAATTTTAAAATTACGAACACGCATTCATGTCAACATGCAGCCGGTCCCAACAGTGGTATCACAGCCGGTTAGTGTTCGACATAATCATATAATTGTTTTGCGGAAAACTTTATCATGATCTCAATTTTGGGAAAATTTTCAATTATGGAAACTTTCCAATTATGGTAAATTTTAGATTTAGGAATTTCAAAGTTTGGAAATCCTCATGAAATTTCGTAAACTTTTGAAATATCCTAGTTTCTGAAATTTTATGATAATTGTGAAAACTTCCATTTTTGGAAACTTTCCAATTTTGGAAATTTCCTATTTTGGAAATTTTCCAATTTTGGAAATATGTAAGTTTTCTTTGTACCAGAAACTTACAATTATTCTGAAAACTCTATTATGAAATCTCACAATTTTGGGCACTTTCTTTCAAGAAAGTCTAGACAAATTTATGGATATTAATTGACAATTAAATTCGAATTGGTTTTAAATTATTACAAAATTCTTTATTTTGGATTGAGCCTCGGGGAGCCGTCCAATTTAAAGTTAGTTGTTGTAATTTAATTTCCTAATTTTGAATAAAATTGTCATGTTTAATTTGGTTAGCCTCGGGGAGCGGACCAAATTAGATTTACAAAAATTCTTTTTTTTGGTATCTGAGCCTCGGGGAGCCCCAAAGAAAATAATTTTTGTAATTAATAAATCCATAAATAAAATATGTAATCAAATCTTGGAAATTTTGAGGTGATTCTCAAACGATAATTTCCTTATTTGATTTAAGAGGTGATGCTCTTACATATTGTTGTCTCCAAAATTAATTAGGAAAATGTTTCCTATAGAGTTTTTCTTAAATAAGATTTTCATGAAAATAATATGTGGTTGAATTAAGGGAATCTGTCTCTTAATTTAATAAGATTTGATTTAGAGAAATCAAAGTCTTAAACATATTATTTCCGAAATTGATTATGAAATTTAGGAAATTGTTTCCCAAAACAATTCCTTGAATAAAGTATGAAATTAGAATTAGGAAATCCGGTTCCTAATTCAATTAATGAGACTTGATAATTAAGTCACATACATACTTTATTAAGGAAATCGTTAGTACATGACATAATTATATGTCATGAATGTGCTTAGAAAGAAAGGATGAGAACCCAAAACCCCTTACAAAATATTAAGGCCAACACCTTCCATTAATATGGTTAGAACCGGAGTTTTGTTTCTCGTTTGGGTTGATGGACACATCCATGCCCGGCTTGACCTCAACATGTTCAAAACCATGGAATTAGTTTATGATTAATATAGTTGGAGTCAGAGGTCAATCCTTAGTTTTTGGTTGTTGGACACATCCAAGCCTGACTAAACGGTTGAATGAGCTCCAACCATATTAAAACTATTTCTTGATTAATGGGTCAGCCTTAAGCTTGGAGCATCGATTTGTTGTGCCACAGCCAAGGTCGATGTAAAGAGAGGTGCAGTTGGGTGCTATGTATATTGTTGCATACTTGTTAATGAGTTAACAACCCAATGATTTATGCAAACATTCAATTAGTTGATAGCATAAAGTGATAGTTACATATATGTGATATGTAATCGGTATAATTACCTACCTTCATAGCTAAGAATAACTTGATGGCCACAGCCATGGTTGTTCTTATCTATGGTTGGATATCAACCTATTTGGAGATGTTCCTACGATCTCCCGAATTGATAAAAAGGGTTATTCAATTCAAAAAATAAATAGGATTTAATTAATGTATGTTGATGCATTCTTTATCATTCTTCTCACATAAGCTCAATTTGTATTTCTAGGATAATCACTTGATCATGTCTTCTCTGAATTTGCGTTCCATTTTGGACACCAATAAGCTGATTGGGCCAAACTTCATGGACTGGCTTCGAAACCTGAGGATAGTCCTCAAGGCAGAAAGTTTGCTTATGTCCTTGAAGATCAACTTCCCAACCGTCCTCCAGAAGATGCAACTCTAGACCAGTTAGTGGCCTATTAGAAACATGTGACCGATTCTGAACTTGCGAGTTGCATCATGCTAGCCGCTATGGTACCTGAGCTGCAAAAGCAGCATGAGCATATGGATGTTTATACCATCATCTTCCATCTTCATGAGTTATTTGACGAGCAGACGAGATCCGAAAGGTTCGAGGTCTCCAGACTCCTCTTCACCTCTAAGATGCAGGAAGGCACTTCTGTCTCACAGTTTGTGTTGAAGATGTTGGGGTACATTGAGTGACTGGGCGCACTCGGTTTTGCAATGGATCACAAGCTAAGTATTGACTTAATTCTGCATTGTTTGCCCAAAAGTTACTCACAATTTGTGATGAACTATCGGATGAACAAGCTGGAGACTACCATTCCTGAGTTGCTCAACCTGCTGAAGACTATAGAGACTTCTGTGAAGCAGGATCAGAAGACGGTACTGTTAGTTGGTTCCTCGAAGAAAGGTTCTAAGAGGAAGGCCAAAGAACAGAATAAGGGAAAAGAAGAAACTGCCATCACTGCGGCAAGGAGGGTCACTGGCGAAGAAACTGCAAGGTTTATCTTGAGTCCTTAAAGAAGGCATCCGATGCCCCATCCTCTTCAGGTATCTTCGTTATTGAATGTCACTCTATTTCCTCAACCACCTGGGTACTTGATACTGGGTGTAGCTCACATATATGTAATGACATACAGGGGCTAAGGAATAGAAGAAGACTCGTCAAGGGAGAAGCGAATTTGCGAGTTGGAAATGGAGCAAAGATTGCTGCTGTTGCCATCGGAAGATATTTGCTAAAGCTCCCTACTGGACGTGTCTTAGAATTGGATAATTGTTATTTTGTTCCTTCGTTAATAAAGAACATTGTATCTATTTCATGCTTGAATGAAAAGGGTTATCATTTAACTTTTAGTAATAATTGTTGTTACATAACTTTAAATGGTGTTCTTTATGGGACCGGAACTTTGTGCAATGGTATCTACACGTTAGATTTATCCGGTAACGTTTTCAATATCGAAGTTAGCAACAAACGTGCTCGAATAGATAATCAAATAGACTCCTATACGTGGCATTGTCGTCTTGGCCATGTAAGTAAGAAACGCATGACCAAATTACACCGATGTGAAATTCTGGAATCATTTGAACCCGGTTCATTTGATATATGCGAATCATGCTTAAAAGGCAAGATGGCCAAATTACCCTTTTCCGGAAAAGGTAAACCAGTGGGAGAATTGCTTGGTCTAATACATACTGATGTATGTGGACCAATGTCAACTCTTGCACAAGGAGGCTATAGCTACTTCATTACCTTTATCGATGATCACTCACGATTCGGGTATATGTTCTTAATGAAACACAAATCTGAAGCTTTTGAGAAATTCAAAGAGTTCAGAAGTGAAGTAGAGAAACAGCTTGGCAAAAGTATTAAGATACTTCGATCCGATCGGGGTGGTGAATACTTAAGTCAAGAGTTTCAAGATTATCTTAGGGACAATAGGATATTGTCTCAATGGACTCCGTCGTATACACCACAGCATAATGGTGTATCTGAGAGGCGTAACCGAACCTTGATGGACATGGTTAGATCTATGATAATCATGCAACTCTTCCAAAATCCTTTTGGGGCTATGCGCTTAAGACAGCTGTTTACTTGCTAAACAGAGTCCCGACCAAGGTAGTCTCTACTACTCCATATGAGACGTGGAATAGTAAGAAACCTCATTTATCTCACCTAAAGATATGGGGTTGTCCTGCTTAAGTAAAGCGGACTATATCAGACAAATTGGATGCTAAGTCTGATAAATGTCTATTTATTGGATACCCTAAGGAAACAAATGGTTACCAATTCTATCATCCCTTGGAACAAAAGGTGTTTGTTTCAAGGCATGCTGTGTTTCTAGAAAAAGAATTTCTTTTACAAGAAAACAGTGGGAGTAATATTGAACTTGAAGAAGTTCAAAAAACTCCAATAGACATTACAGAGACACCTTGTCTAGACCCACAACCGAGAACTCATGATGATGAGCTATCAGTTGAACCTAAAACAACACCACTTCTTCGTAGGTCTGATAGGACACGCAATATTCCAGAGAGATACGGATTTCTCATAAGTGAATCGAACAACGTGTTACTCATTAGCGATGACGAACCTATCAGTTATGAAGATGTTCTGAAAAGTTCAGAAAGGGACAACTAGCTTGAAGCCATGAAGTCGGAAATGGATTCCATGTACGAAAATCAAGTATGGGACTTGGTTAACCCACCTGAAGGGATTAAGCCCATAGGGTGCAAGTGGGTTTTCAAGAAGAAAACTGACATGGAAGGTAATGTTGTTACCTTTAAGGCTAGATTAGTGGCAAAAGGATATCGTCAGAAACAAGGAATTGATTATGACGAAACCTATTCGCCAGTAGCTATGCTTAAATCCATTCGGATGCTCCTGGCTATAGCAGCTCATTATGATTATGAGATATGACAAATGGATGTGAAAACAGCTTTCCTTAATGGAAACCTGCTTGAGGATGTATACATGATACAACCTGAAGGTTTCACAACGGTTGATAAAACCAAAATATGCAAGCTTCGACGATCCATATATGGACTGAAGCAAGCATCCAGGAGATGGAACATCTGTTTTGATGAGACAATCAAAGAGTTTGATTTCTCACAAAATCCTGACGAACCTTGTGTGTACAAGAAGGTTAGTGGGAGTGCAGTCGTATTCCTTGTGTTATATGTCGATGACATATTATTTATAGGAAACGATATATCAGTCTTACAGTCAGTTAAAATTTGGTTGTCCAAAACTTTCTCCATGAAAGACCTGGGAGAAGCAACCTATATCCTTGGGATTAGAATCTATAGAGATAGATCAAAACGGTTGCTTGGTCTTTCGCAGTCTACATATATAGACCGAGTGCTAAAAAGGTTTAGCATGTCGGAATCTAAGAAAGGTTACCTTCCCATCAGGCATGGGATCAACCTTTCAAAGTCTATGTGTCCGCGCACAGAAGACGAGAGGATTTGCATGAATAAGATTCCTTATGCATCCGCGATAGGATCTATCATGTATGCTATGTTATGTACTAGGCCCGATGTATCATATGCTCTGAGCGTCACAAGCAGATACCAATCTGATCTAGGAATGGATCATTGGACGGCTGTCAAGACAATCCTTAAGTACTTAAGAAGAACTAAGGATGTATTCTTAATATATGGAGAAGGTGATATGATAATACGTGGGTATACAGATGCCAGTTTTCAGACAGATAAGGATGACTCCAAATCTCAGTCCAGATACGTATTTATTCTAAATGGAGGTGCAATAAGTTGGAAGAGTTTCAAGTAAGACACTGTAGCGGATTCTACCACGGAAGCGGGATATATTGCAGCTTCGGAAGCAGCAAAGGAAGCAGTCTGGATCAAGAAGTTTGTCACAGAACTTGGTCTGGTTCCAACCATTGATGAAGCAATACCGGTTTACTGCGACAATAATGGAGCTATTGCACAAGCAAAGGAACCAAGGTCTCATTCAGCGATCCAAACATGTGCTTCGCCGCTATCATCTGATCAGAGAGATTATAAGTAGGAATGATATACAAATTGAGAAAATTCCCACTGAAAGGAATTTAGCGGATCCTTTAACTAAGGCCTTGCCTCAAAGCAAGTTTGAGGGTCATGTTAGAGCCTGTGGTATTGGATACCGTAGCGATTGGCATTAGGCCAAGTGGGAGTTTATTAGTGATATGAGAGAAGTGTCCTATGGCAATCGCCTTATGATTGTAATCATTTATTTTAATAAATGAATATTCACTATTTGAGTATACATGTTTATGTATTTGATTGAGATCTTAAACTCATTTACTGAATGTCCGCAATACAATTCACAGCATGAGAGAATTTGTGATGAATTCACAACTAGTGATTATCTCTACATGTGCAATTGTGAAGTATTGAAATTGTCCCTAGTCGATGAATTGATAAATACGGACACTATCAATTCTGTTGAGACTAGCATGGGTTATTCTCTAATCAGCTGATTCTCACTGGCTGATGACATTGGGATGTCCGGAGATAAACATGAATGCTAGTTAAGGGAACTAGTTCATTGGAGTGACTGGCTGTAAAACTTCATATAGTAATCTACATATAGATATGTCAATGAAGTTCTTACTGCAGCTTAAGTGCGATGTTCCTTTGACTTGCGGTGTTCAAGTCATCTTGGTCATGAAGACTTATACTTTGACATCTTAAGCAAGCATCTCCAAGGAGGTGTGGACCCAGGATGGTTGGGTATAAGCCGAAGTGCCCGAAGATGTTTGAACAGCCTACAAAGGATTCACCACTCCTTGCGAGGAGATGTATACCCAAGGCCTATTGTCGGATTATTACTCGAAGCCTTTGGCCAGAGCATCACATGTTAAGAGTATGAATCTCTCAGATACATGAGAGTAATTAGAATCCGTATGACGAGAAAAACATTACTTGGGCAAGGTGTGACGTAGTCAGCCTAGTGGGGACTGTCACACATAGACCGTGTCCAGAACCAAGTGGGTATAAGATGGTGATGGGAATGAGGCATGATTCATTATAGCTGCTGAAGGGTTTCAGAATTATTTCTGAGGTCAACCGTTGATCTTTCGATTAATTGGGGATCATGATGTACTACTAGGTGCCACTCATGATCGTTCTATAATTGGTTAATTATAGACGACCAACATAAATCGAAAGCCTATTTAGTCACATGCACTACGAGTAAATCGAAAGCCTATTTATTGGCCTTCACCGCCCAATAAGCTTTATGCTTGATAAGTACCATTTTAGTGATTATTTGAGTTGCTAAAATCCATGTTTGACCTATGTTTTTATTGCTTAATTGTGAAATTGCCCTAGGTTTTAGAACTTACTCTTATTTTGGACTTAATTACAAATTTACACATATTTGGATTATTTGGTTACTAAATTCTTGATCTATTTTTGTAGGCATGAAAGGTTCATGGATCTAGGGCATATTGGGTCAAACTTGAGTCGGAAGTGGACCCGGATCGAGTTATCAAGTTTCGGATTAATCCGGGCCGTCCGATTCAAAAGCGGCTAGATCTGAGCCATCCGGGACCATCTGAAGCAATCCGAGCTAGGGTTAGGGTTGATCAAGCACTCTGATCAAGATCTGAAGGTTTCATTCCAATCAGAGCTAAATCAACCGTTGGATCAAGCTCGGAGGGGCTCTAGATCGTCCATTCAAAGATTAAGGTGATCTGGACCATCCGTTGCACATATGGAGGATCCGAGCTACCACGAGGCAGATCCTGACCCCTGATCATCATCATCAAAATTTGAATTAAATCAGAGCAAGATCGGCCGTTGGATTTCCTCAAATCAATCTGAGCCGTCCAATGCTAATTACTTAAGGAAAAATTCTCCGCAGCTCACCCTCGTCGCGTCTTCGCTGTTCTTCGTGTTCTTCAGCCGTTTTCATCGCTTTTGCAATTTCTTCATCCAAGAAGGCGTGACCACCTCCATTCCATTCCTAGATCAAGATTTGAATCCTTGGTGATAGTTTCCTTGAAGAATTCAACTCAATTTGCGCCGGAAAGGGATTGTTTGAGGGTTTCGGCAATTCTTCAGTCCGATCACTTGCTTCTCATCCACAATCCATTTCCAAGCGTCTGAGCCACTTGTAGGGGTTCTCAGGTGAGCTCAGATGATTCTCAAATCATCATCGCAGTTCTATCAGTTGAGATAGAGTGGATCGGATTGCAAATTCCAGCTAAGCGCAGATTTGAGCAGAGTCGACTTCAGAGATGATTTCCCACTGATTTGCTGAGCCTAGGGGTTCGAAGTCAGCTCTTGCTTGACGACCAAGAAGATTTTGAGCTAGGGAAGGGAACGAGGAGTAGTTTTCTTAGTTAAATTTCAGTTTAGCTGTAGTTTAGATTTCTGCCGCAATCTGTCCTGTTTCTGAAATTTCTTTTAGCAGCTGTTCGAGTTGTTTCCTGAATTGTTTGGCTTAATTAGGTTTTAATCTTTAAGTTAAGTAACTTAGGAATTTGTTTAGTGATCAATTGAGCTAAATTTCAGTTTAGTTCTTGTTTGTTCCTTGCGTATCAGTTTCCCCTGTTGCGTACCAGTTTTTTTCCGATTTTTCTCAGTGCGTATCAGCTGTAGTTTCTGAAATTCCATCTTGCATCTGAATTTCTTAGTTTGTTTCACATGTAGTGTGTTAAGTTAGTTGAGCTAAGGGTGTTTAGACTTTAGTTTCGGTTCTGAATCTTGTTTAGCTTGGTAACTACGAAATCTAGTTTGTTTCCTACTTGAAACCTGCGTATTCAGCTTGTCTCATGCTTTGTTGCATTTCAGTTTTCAGTTCTTAAGTACCAAATTCAGTTTCTAGCACTTAGCTGCAGTTTGCAAGGTTTCCATCTCAGTTTCTGATTCTGCATCAAGTAGATTTTAGTTTAGCTTGGAGAAATCAAATTCTGAAATTTGTTAGCTGAAAATCTGCAATTTCCTTAGGTGTAGCAATCTGTTAGTTGTAGTTTCTGCAATTCTTTTCATTTGTAGCCTTGATTTCCATGTTGAGTTGCATTTAGTGTTATTTCTAAAGTGTAGCTGCAGTTTTGGTATTTAGCATCCACATTGGCACATAAGTTCTTCCTTGGTATCAAGTTTGTATCAATTTCTTCACCTTGTATCAAGAGAGGTGTTGATATTAATTTGTACCAAGTTAGATGCAGTTTTTAGTGAGTTTTTGTGTTTGAAATTAGTTAGGTTTGCAGTCATCTATTACTGAATTTTCTTTGCATTGGTTAGCTTCCAAAAATTTGTAGTAAGTTTGAGTTAATATTGTTGCTTGCTTAATTTCCGACTTCCATAGTTAGCACTTGTTTTAAGCTTGATTTGCTTACCGAAAACTCCCATCACTGCCTCTACTTCATTGCTTAGCATTTCTTTTGTTTTTGAAATCAGAAATCAGTTTCCAAAAATTTTGTAAGTGCTTTGATTAGGTTTCCCATAGGTTGAGTTATTAAGTGCCATCTCTTTGTTCAGTTCATGAATTGAGTTTCTTATTTCCATTGTGATTGCATTTCTGTTTACTTGAAACCCAAACCATATTCTATTCGAAACCCAAAATTCACAAACGACACATAAATACGAGCTCGAATCACACAACATCAACTAGTCCCGAGGAAAAATACGACCTGTGGCCCCTTTACTACGTTTTCATATTTTGATTGCAAAAAGGGTTTCCAGCTTTCATATAAATATCTAAATTTGAGACCCACATTCATGACAGTCTATTTTGGGTCCGTCAAATTTTTGGCGCCGTTGCCGGGGATCTACTAGTTGATTTGTTTGATTTTTGCTTGTGCACTTATTGCATATCTTTCCTGATTTATTTTTTGAGCCTATTGTTATATCTGGTGATTTGATTTTATTTGTTTTATCTCTCTATCTACTTTTACTGCGATTTGTTTTGTTTTATGACCAGGTCTGCAGGTGGTGATCTAGAAGAATTCGACCCTGAGATTGAGAGGACTTTCAGAGCCAGGAGGAGCCAGACCATTCTTTCTGAGACTACAGATATCCCTCCTATTCAGACTATTTTCACTCACTCAGGCAGTATCATGGCAGACCACCAGAGAACTATGAAGGAGCTCGCAGCACCAGATGCTTCATTTCAGTACTCCAGCATTGCTTATCCAGAGCTGGCGGGAGATTCCGAGCTCAGATCTAGACTCATCAATTTGCTGGCCAAGTTTCAGGGATTATCTGGAGAGGATCCAAACAGACACCTGCACGAATTCCATGTTGTATGCTCTACTATGAAGCCTCAGGGCATTTCTGAAGAAGATATTAAGCTGAGAGCTTTCCCCTTTACACTGACAGGAGCAGCAAAAGACTGGTTTTACTATCTACCCACGGGGCACGTGTCTAGTTGGATCTCCATGAAGAAAGCATTTTTGGAAAAATATTTCCCAGCCTCCAGAACAGCAATAATCAGAAAAAGCATCTGTGGAATTCAGCAAGTGGTGGGTGAGACACTCTATGATTACTGGGAAAGATTCAATAAATTATATTCGAATTGTCCCCAGTATCAGATCAGCGAGCAACTTTTGATTCAGTACTTTTATGAGGGATTGCTGCAGATGGACAGAATTATGATAGATGCTGCAGTTGGAGGGGCCCTAGTGAACAAAACGTTAATTCAAGCTAGGGAGCTCATTTCTAATATGGCTGAGAATTCCCAACAATTTGGAAGCAGAGCCTTGACCACCAGAGGAGTGGGTGAAGTTCAGGTAGTTCCTACTGATCAGAAAGAGATAAGGAATTTATTGGCAGAGATTGCATCATTTATGAAGCAATTGACTGTTAATAGTGCAATTCAGAGTTCAAGTGTTTCAGCAACTCCACCCTCTAGTCAAGTGATAAGTGTGTGTGACATTTGCTCTAGTCAAGAGCACACCTCAGATTCATGTCCCACCCTCCAACAAGACTAGACAGTAGCAGCATTAGTAAGAGGACAATTTCAAGCAAGAAACAATCCTTACTCCTCTACTTACAACCCTGGTTGTAGGGATCACCTAAATCTCAAATATGGGAACTCTTTCTGCCAACAGAACCCTCAGCAACAGCAATTTCAGCAACCATCTCAGCAGCCCCAGCAAACACCACAAAATCAGCAAGCTTTTCTGCCTTCGAACCAAAATTTTCAGCCTACTTTCCAGCAACCGCAGCAGCAATATCAGCCCCAACTCCAGCCATTCCAACCTCAATTTCAACCATATCAGCAAGGGCAGCAAGGTTGTCAATCGTTTCAAACATTTTCACCTCAAAACCAACCAATTTTCCAGCCCTCACAGCCCTTTAATCAGAATTTCCAACCTTACAATCAAGGGCTTCAAAATCAGAACTTTCAAGGCTACAACTCCCAGCAAGGTTTCCAAGCATGTCATCCCTTTAATCAGCCCTATCAACAGCCCATCCAGTCCTCCTATCAGCCCCAACAGCCATGTTTTCAAGGATCTCCGCAAGCTCAACCAATTCAGCCGACTACTTCGTCATTTCAAGGTCAGTCAAGGAGCTATGCTAACCAAGGAGGCTATGGGAGTTCTAGTGGAGGAAATGCTCAGCAACAACAAATGATGGAGATGCTACAACAAGTCGTACAAACACAACAACAACAACAAGCTTGGCAACAACAACAACAACAACACAATCAAAATATTGAGAGGCAAATGGGTCAATTGGCTAGTGGGATTAATCAAAGTCAAGCTCAAGGATCAAGTCAACTCCCTTCCCAAACTGTCCCTAATCCTAAAGGAAATGTGAGTGCTATTATTTTGAGAAGTGGGAAGGTTACATCATCTCCAAAGAGTCCAAGAGCAGATTTTTCAGAAAACCGGACAGCAACTTCAATTCTAGCCCAAAACAGCCATGAAATGACTTCAAATTCAACTGATTCCACCCCTAGCCCGTGCCCAACTCCCTCCTCAAGTAACCCTCCAAATTTGGTGGAAAACGGAGAAGAAATCAGTGGCGAGACGCAAGGAACAGCAGCCACTTCGCAGGGGACAGCAACCAAAATTTCAGCCTCTCCACTTCCGGCCAAAGAAGATGATTTTAGGGTTCCCTTACCCTTTCCACAGCGGAAGACACTAGCCAAAAAGCAAGGGGAGGAGGAGAAGGCTAAGGAATTCAATGAACTAGTGGAACTTTTTAGTAAGGTAGAGATCAATGTACCTTTGTTGACCATGATCAAGCAAATTCCAAAGTATGCTAAGTTTTTGAAAGATCTTTGTGTTCACAAAAAGAAACTTAAGGAAAATGAGTTGGTCAGCTTTGGGAAGAATATCTCAGCACTTATCCACACCATTCCTCAGAAGTGTGAAGACCCAGGGGTATTTACTGTTTCTTGTGAGATAGGGAGCACCATATTCCATGATGCTATGTTAGATTTAGGAGCTTCCATAAATGTGATGCCCAGGTCAGTATTTCAGATGCTTGGTATAGGCCCTTTACAGCCCACTGGTGTGGTGATACAGCTAGCAGACAGAAGCCAGACCCACCCAGCAGGTATGATTGAAGATGTTTTGGTGAAGGTAAAGGAGCTAATATTCCCTGCAGATTTTTATATCTTGGATATGGAGGGAGATTATCTTGCACCCCGTTCTCCACTTATTTTAGGCAGACCTTTTCTGAAGACTGCTAGAACCAAGATTGATGTATATGCTGGTACACTTTCCATGGAGATCGGAGACACGGTGGTTCAGTTTAGCCTTTTTGATGCTATGAAGCACCCGAGAGAGGACCACTCCATCATGAGCATGGATATTCTTGAGGAGCTGGAGCAGACAGAGTTAGAGGCTGAGGGATTTTTATCTGATTTTTCTGGAGGAGCTATTGATTCAGAGGAGGCTGAGAAAATACTTACTGCTAAGATTGAGGATTTTTCAGAAGATATTTCAGACACACTTCCAGCTGGAGAGGTTTTTCTAGGTGTAGGGGATTGCACAGAGCCCCAAGGATCACCTATTTTTCTTGATATTCAAAGTGTAGGGGATTGCACAGAGCCCCAAGGATCACTTATTTCTACTGAAGAAGACCAGAGTGAACTGAAGCCATTACCAGGCCATTTGAAGTATGCATATCTAGGAGAGGAGCAGACTTTCCCTGTGATTATTGCACAGCATTTGGAGTCAGAATAAGAAGAGAAATTATTGCAAGTCCTGAGGCACTACAAGAAGGCAATTGGGTGGACTTTATCAGATATACCAGGTATCAGCCCAGCTATCTGTATGCACAGGATATTTTTGGAAGATAATGTCAAACCTGTGAGGCAACCACAAAGGAGACTCAATCCACTTATTTTGGACGTTGTAAAGAAAGAGGTGACTCGACTTCTACAGGCAGGTATTATTTACCCTATTTCTGACAGTCAGTGGGTTAGTCCTATTCATATGGTGCCCAAGAAATCTGGAGTGACCGTGGTGGCGGATGAAAGCAATGAACTAGTGCCTACCAGAGTTAAGAATTCCTGGAGAGTCTGCATTGATTACAGGAAGCTCAACAAGGTCACAAGGAAAGATCACTTCCCTCTACCCTTCATTGATCAGATGCTTGAGAGATTGGCAGGGAAGTCGCACTATTGTTTCTTGGATGGATTTTCAGGCTATTTTCAGATTTGCATAGATCCAGAGGACCAGGAGAAGACCACCTTCACTTGCCCCTTTGGCACTTTTTCCTACAGACGTATGCCCTTCGGACTCTGCAACGCACCCGGTACATTTCAGAGATGCATGGTAAGTATATTCGGTGAGTTGCTAGAGGACTGTATGGAGGTATTCATGGATGATTTTTCAGTTTATGGCACGTCTTTTGATTCATGCTTAAATAACTTGTCTAGGGTTTTACATCGTTGCATTGAAACTAACCTTGTTCTTAATTTTGAGAAATGCCACTTTATGGTAGAGCACGGGATTGTACTTGGACACATAGTCTCTCAGAAAGGTATTGAGGTAGATCCTGCTAAAATCAGTGTTATTTCTTCTTTATCTTACCCCGTATGCGTACGGGATTTTCGTGCTTTTCTTGGACATGCAGGATTTTACCGCAGATTTATTAGAGACTTCAGCTTGATTGCTCGACCCTTGACACGACTTTTGCAGAAAGATGTTGAGTTTCACTTTGATGAAAAATGCAAGGAAGCTTTTCATAGACTCAGGGAGGCTCTTACCTCAGCTCCTATTATTACATCACCTGACTGGACTCTACCATTTGAATTAATGTGTGATGCTTCTAATTTTGCAGTGGGAGCTGTTTTAGCACAGAGGGTTGATGGAGCACCACATGTCATTAGCTACGCCTCCAAAACCCTAGATGCCGCCCAAGCCAACTACACCACGACTGAAAAGGAGCTTCTTGTCATTGTTTTTGCTTTAGATAGATTCAGATCTTATTTATTATGCTCACATGTGATTATTTTTTCTGATCATGCAGCTCTCAAATATTTATTGAAAAAGCCTGATGCAAAACCTAGATTGATCAGATGGATGCTTCTACTCCAAGAATTCGACCTGGAAATCAAGGATAAAAGTGGAAAAGAGAACTTAGTTGCAGATCATTTGAGCAAACTTGAAGGAGATGGATCTCCTACTACCATTGATGATGATTTCAGAGATGAGCAATTGATTTCAGTGCATGGTGAGACACCGTGGTATGCAGACCTAGTTAACTTTCTTGTTGCACATGTATTTCCCACTCAATTTTCTAAGGCTCAAAAAGATAAATTAAAAAGTGATGCAAAGTTTTATGTGTGGGATGATCCTTATTTGTGGAAATTTTGTAATGACCAAATAATTAGGAGATGCATACCCGATCATGAGTTTTCTTCTGTCCTGACATTTTGTCATTCATCAGCTTGTGGGGGGCATTTTGGACCCCAGAGGACGGCCAGGAAAGTACTAGAGTGTGGATTATACTGGCCCACCCTTTTTCATGATTCACATGTTTTTTATAAAAATTGTGATAGATGTCAGCGAACTGGGAACATAGGAGCGAGACATGAGATGCCCCAAAACACTATGCTTTACTGTGAGATTTTTGATGTTTGGGGGATAGATTTTATGGGACCTTTTCCTGCATCTTATGGTTATCTGTATATTTTACTTGCTGTGGATTATGTTTCGAAATGGGTGGAGGCCATTCCCTCCAGGACTGATGATTCTTCTGTTGTTTGTAGTTTTGTTAGGTCACACATTTTCTGCAGGTTTGGAATTCCAAGAGCAATAATCAGTGACCAAGGATCTCATTTTTGCAACAAACACATGAAGGCGATGCTTAGCAGATATGGGGTGGCACATAAAGTTTCTACATCCTATCATCCCCAAACAAATGGACAGGCTGAGATTTCAAACAAAGAGATCAAATCCATCTTAGAAAAGACAGTTGGGCCCACTAGAAAAGACTGGAGCAAGAGGCTAGATGACGCACTCTGGGCCTACAGAACAACATACAAGACACCGATTGACATGTCACCCTACCGCTTGGTTTATGGTAAGGCTTGTCACCTCCCCGTGGAAATAGAGCACAAGGCATATTAGGCGGTGAAAGCTTGTAATTTCATGCTACCAAGGCAGGGGAAGAGAGAAAATTGCAACTCCAAGAACTTGAAGAAATTCGGCTAGAAGCATTTGAAAATTCAAGGATCTACAAGGAAAAGACAAAGAACTTCCATGACAAGCACATTGTGAAGAAAGATTTCAAAGTTGGTGACAAGGTGTTATTGTACAAATCAAGGCTCAAATTGATAAAAGGTAAATTAAGGTCAAGGTGGGATGGTTTATTTATTGTAACCAATATTTTTCCCTATGGTGTTGTGGAAATTCAAGATACATCTAATGGTTTTATTTGGAAAGTAAATGGCCACCGGCTCAAAAGGTACTTTGAAGAGCTAAAGGAGCTAGAGGTGGATGGGTTGGACATGAACGAAGCTATCTACCCAACTTAAGGGGAGTTCACTTTCTCTACCATTTATTGTACATATCATTTTCATGTTTCTAGGAATAAATGTTTCTCTTTTTAAAGTAAGTAGTGGATAATAAATTCTTAGGAAACATGACATGAATAAAAATCATTGTAAATACCATGTCTTTTGTTTTAGCACTTTTTCTTGCATGATTAGGAATAAATGTATCCCTCTAGGTTAACTTATTGTCATTTTAGAGTCTTTTGAAAATAAATTAAATTTGGTTGTTAAAACTTAGGGTTTGAGTTCATGGATGAAATCTTGGATGCTTGAGTACTACTTTTCTTTAGATTCTTGATTGAGGACTTGAGATGAATTATTTTTGCCTAGTGAGAATTAGCCTTATATTTGTGATACACATATGTTATTGTACTCTAGAACTTGCTTAGGTTCTTTCAAAACCATATTTCGATGATTGGATCACATCTATAGAGACTAATCACTTCGTTTACCTTTGCCCATCAATTTTGGCAAAAATCATGTCTATTCTATTTGTCTTTCCTTATTCCTAATCTTAACCCCAATTTTTCTATGGATTTGTTGCTTGGGATGTTTTCTTAGTGCTACTTTGCCCGAGACGGACAAAGATTTAAGTGTGGGGGAGTGATTAGTGTTTTGGAAAACATTTTGTATCAAGGAAGCATTTGGATCCAAAAGAAAAAAATTCTGCAATTTCAAGGATCAAAGTGAGTTAAGTTTTGTATCAAGATCAAGTGGGAAGAAGTGAGCAAGGATTGAAAACAATTGAAGATTCTTGATCATCATTTGAAGATCCAAGGAAGTTGCACCTCAAGTTGAATTCGGGTGAGGCAAATGAAATGAAAAGAAAAAAAATAAGCCAAGTGGCACGCACATGAAAAGAAAAAAAATCTGTGCCAAAATTTTTTGTACCAACTTGAGATGAATCCGGGTTTTCCAAGGCTGCAAATTAGCAATTGCAGAGCACCTCCACTGCTGATAAAAAGGGAAAATGGCTGCTAAGAATTTCGGATCAGAATGTGCCAAGGTGAGAAAGTTGTGCTAAGGTTCTAAAAGGGAATGCAATAGCAGAATTGCAGCTATATATTGGCTGTAATTTCAGAAACTTCTTGAGAGAAGCTGGAACATAGTTGTGTAGAACTGAATAGTGCAAAGTTTGCTAGTAATTGAAGAAAACAGCAAGGTATCAAGCTGCTGAATTGATTGAAGCCGAATCCAACTTGAAGCTGAGATACTTCGACTTTGAGTTGCTGAAATGATATGAACTGAAAGGGAGTAAGCTGCGAGTTCTGAATTTATTGAAGGAATGTTTGTGAAGCTGATTTGGAGGAAGCAGATTTGAATGTGAAGATGAACAAATCTGAATGGAAGCTGAGCACATTGTTGCAGCTGCAAAAAGAAAAGAGAAAAGCTGTGCCGAGTGCTGGAATCTGAAGATGTATCAACTTGGAAACAGATTCATTGAAGCTGAATTGAATTTGAGCAGAAGCAGAAAAATTGCAGCAGGTTCAGTAATGCAGGGATGATCATAGAAGCTGCCGAGTGCTGAATCTTGGAGCTGATGAATGATACAAGCAAAATTTGTGCTGGAATGGAATGGTTGCAGAGAAACAATATGAAATGCAGCTGTACAATCTGAAGACAAGCTGAATTGAAGTGGGATATAAGTTGAGAATCTGAAAAAAAAATCTGTGCCATTTAAAAGGAAGAAATGTTGTGCCAAAGAAAATTCTGTGAAGCTACCTTTGGGCAGAAATATTGGGATTGGAGCTGTTCTTTGTAAAAGGAATCAGCCACACCTTGTTGGAGGCCTGAAATCAGCTGTTCAGAATTCTAAAGGGGCTAACAAAAGCTGAGAACAGAGAAAAAAAAATCAGCACAAGCAGTTTTTGTGCAGTTTGTATCAAGATGAGCTGAATTTTGGGTTTTCAAGGGCTGTGAATCAAGGAACTTGGTATATAAGTGTATCAAATTTGTATCAAGGATATCCACTGCTGATCAGAACAAAAGAACGTGGCTGCGGGGAAGTTTCAAATCAGAACAGAAAAAGAGAAAAAAATGCAGTGTTCTGATCTTGGGAGTTGAAGGTTTGTTTGGAACTAAGTACTTCATGAAACTGCAGAATCTGGTATAATTGAAGAATTTGACAGTATACAAGTATTCAGATCTGTTCCCATGGTGCTCGGCAGAATGTAAACTAAAGAAAAAAAAATTGCAGCTAAGAAGAAAAAAATAAGGAAGAAACAAAAGGGGCACACAAAGGAGTTTCGGCCTCATGAATTTAGTGGAATGCTTCTCATCCGAATTACATCTTTGTTCCACTACCTTTTGACTCCACTAGAGGAAAAGAAAGCAGAAAATGAATTCAGTAGCTGACCAAGAGAAAGAGAAAAGAAAGGAAGAAATTGGCACGCAAATGGCAAAATTGGCACAAAAGGACTAGTGAGGACTTTTTATCAAATTCTTAAAGGGCAATGCCATAGTTTTACTCCATCACACTTTTGATATCACTAGAGGACTGACAAGAGGGGCAAAGCACATTGGAAACATTTTTGAGCACTCAAGTCTTCCACTTTATCAGTTTTTCCATTTCCTTGATTTTTACTCCATTTCTTATCATTTCTATGTCTTTGATTTGTTTTTGTAATGTTGATCCTAATCATGAATAATGGTGGAGATTAGACAATAAGCAAGCCTATGGTAGTGCAAAAAGCATGTGTGTTTGAGTGAGCTCCATTTCCATCATCAACTTAGAACTTAAGGAGAGAGCCACCAAAATTTTCCTTGAAAGGCTAGTGATTTAAATTCATCTCAATGACTCATGATGGATGAAAAGGCTAAGTTGTTGATTTAAGGACAAGATACTAATCCATAGAGCTTAGATTTATGAGAATTGACAACCTTAGGTAATTTCTTTTCATTTGCTTCTAATTATGCTTAAGAAATCTAGGGGATACATACTTAGTATTTTCGCGAGACGCTCAAGCTCAAGTGTGGGAGAGTTGATAAGTATCATTTTAGTGATTATTTGAGTTGCTAAAATCCATGTTTGACCTATGTTTTTATTGCTTAATTGTGAAATTGCCCTAGGTTTTAGAACATACTCTTATTTTGGACTTAATTACAAATTTACACATATTTGGATTATTTGGCCACTAAATTCTTGATCTATTTTTGTAGGCATGAAAGGTTCATGGATCTAGGGAATATTGGGTCAAACTTGAGTCGGAAGTGGACCCGGATCGAGTTATCAAGTTTCAAATTAATCCGGGCCGTCCGATTCAAAAGCGGCTAGATCTGAGCCATCCGGGACCATCTGAAGCAATCCGAGCTAGGGTTAGGGTTGATCAAGCACTCTGATCAAGATCTGAAGGTTTCATTCCAATCAAAGCTAAATCAACCGTTGGATCAAGCTCGGAGGGCTCTAGATCGTCCATTCAAAGATTAGGGTGATCTGGACCATCCGTTGCACATCTGGAGGATCCGAGCTACCACGAGGCAGATCCTGACCCCTGATCATCATCATCAAAATTTGAATTAAATCAGAGCAAGATCGGCCATTAGATTTCCTCAAATCAATCTGAGCCGTCCAATGCTAATTACTTAAGGAAAAATTCTGCGCAGCTCACCCTCATCGCGTCTTCGCTGTTCTTCGTGTTCTTCAGCCGTTTTCATCGCTTTTGCAATTTCTTCATCCAAGAAGGCGTGGCCACCTCCATTCCATTCCTAGATCAAGATTTGAATCCTTGGTGATAGTTTCCTTGAAGAATTCAGCTCAATTTGCGCCGGAAAGGAATTGTTTGAGGGTTTCAGCAATTCTTCAGTCCGATCACTTGCTTCTCATCCACAATCCATTTCCAAGCGTCTGAGCCACTTGTAGGGGTTCTCAGGTGAGCTCAGATGATTCTCAAATCATCATCGCAATTCCATCAGTTGAGATAGAGTGGATCGGATTGCAAATTCCAGCTAAGCGCAGATTTGAGCAGAGTCGACTTCAGAGATGATTTCCCACTGATTTGCTGAGCCTAGGGGTTCGAAGTCAGCTCTTGCTTGACGACCAAGAAGATTTTGAGCTAGGGAAGGGATCGAGGAGTAGTTTTCTTAGTTAAATTTCAGTTTAGCTGTAGTTTAGATTTCTGCCGCAATCTGTCCTGTTTCTGAAATTTCTTTTAGCAGCTGTTCGAGTTGTTTCCTGAATTGTTTAGCTTAATTAGGTTTTAATCTTTAAGTTAAGTAACTTAGGAATTTGTTTAGTGATCAATTGAGCTAAATTTCAGTTTAGTTCTTGTTTGTTGCTTGCGTATCAGTTTCCCCTGTTGCGTGCCAGTTTTTTTCGATTTTTCTCAGTGCGTATCAGCTGTAGTTTCTGAAATTCCATCTTGCATCTGAATTTCTTAGTTTGTTTCACATGTAGTGTGTTAAGTTAGTTGAGCTAAGGGTGTTTAGACTTTAGTTTCGTTTCTGAATCTTGTTTAGCTTGGTAACTACGAAATCTAGTTTGTTTCCTACTTGAAACCTGCGTATTCAGCTTGTCTCATGCTTTGTTGCATTTCAGTTTTCAGTTCTTAAGTACCAAATTCAGTTTCTAGCACTTAGCTGCAGTTTGCAAGGTTTCCATCTCAGTTTCTGATTCTGCATCAAGTAGATTTTAGTTTAGCTTGGAGAAATCAATTCTGAAATTTGTTAGCTAAAATCTGCAATTTCCTTAGGTGTAGCAATCTGTTAGTTGTAGTTTCTGCAATTCTTTTCATTTGTAGCCTTGATTTCCATGTTGAGTTGCATTTAGTGTTATTTCTAAAGTGTAGCTGCAGTTTTGGTATTTAGCATCCACATTGGCACATAAGTTCTTCCTTGGTATCAAGTTTGTATCAATTTCTTCACCTTGTATCAAGAGAGGTGTTGATATTAATTTGTACCAAGTTAGATGCAGTTTTTAGTGAGTTTTTGTGTTTGAAATTAGTTAGGTTTGCAGTCATCTATTACTGAATTTTCTTTGCATTGGTTAGCTTCCAAAAATTTGTAGTAAGTTTGAGTTAATATTGTTGCTTGCTTAATTTCCGACTTCCATAGTTAGCACTTGTTTTAAGCTTGATTTGCTTACCGAAAACTCCCATCACTGCCTCTACTTCATTGCTTAGCATTTCTTTTGTTTTTGAAATCAGAAATCAGTTTCCAAAAATTTTGTAAGTGCTTTGATTAGGTTTCCCATAGGTTGAGTTATTAAGTGTCATCTCTTTGTTCAGTTCATGAATTGAGTTTCTTATTTCCATTGTGATTGCATTTCTGTTTACTTGAAACCCAAACCATATTCTATTCGAAACCCAAAATTCACAAACGACACATAAATACGAGCTTGAATCACACAACATCAACTAGTCCCGAGGAAAAATACGACCTGTGGCCCCTTTACTACGTTTTCATATTTTGATTGCAAAAAGGGTTTCCAGCTTTCATATAAATATCTAAATTTGAGACCCACATTCGTGACAGTCTATTTTGGGTCCGTCAATGCTCGATTTCCACGGGTAGATGATAAGCTTTTCCATATACTAATCGGTAGGGAGACATTCCAATGGGGGTCTTGTATGCCGTTCTATAGGCCCATAGTGCATCATCAAGTCTCTTGCTCCAATCTTTCCTATTAGGTCCAACGGTCTTTTCCAAAATTGCTTTGATCTCTCTATTTGAAATTTCTGCTTGGCCATTAGTTTGGGGATGGTAGGAAGTAGAAACTTTGTGCACAACCCCATACTTGCTAAGTAAAGCCTTCATGTGTTTGTTGCAAAAATGAGAACCTTGGTCACTTATGATAGCCCTTGGAATCCCAAACCTACAAAAAATATGTGACCTGACAAAACTAACAACAACACAAGAATCATCAGTCCTGGAGGGAATGACCTCCACCCATTTAGAAACATAATCTACAGCAAGCAAAATACAAATATCCACAAGATACAGGAAAAGGTCCCATAAAGTCTATTCCCCAAACATCAAATATCTCACAGAAAAGCATAGTCTGTTGGGGCATCTCATTTCTTGCTCCTATGTTCCCAGTTCTCTGACATCTATCATAATATTTATAAAACAAATATGCATCATGAAATAAGGTAGTCCAATATAAACCACACTCTAAAACTTTCCTAGTTGTTCATTGTCATCCAAAATGTCCCCCACAGGCTGATGAATGGCAAAATGTAAGAACTAAGTAAAACTCATGGTCAGGTATGCATCTTCTAATTATTTGATCATTACAAAATTTTCATAAATAAGGGTCATCCCACACATAGAATTTAGCATCACTTTTAAGTTTATCTTTTTGAGCCTTAGAAAATTGTGTAGGAAAAACATGAGCTACTAGAAAGTTAACAAGATCTTCATACCATGGCGACTCACCATGTATCACAAGAAGGTGCTCATCTCTAAAGTCATCATCAATGGTGGTAGGGGGTCCATCTCCCTCAATTCTGCTCAAATGGTCCGCCACCAAATTCTCTTTGTCACTCATATCTCGGATTTCCAAGACAAACTCTTGGAGTAGAAGCATCCATCTGATTAATCTGGGCTTAGCATCTGGCATCTTCAAAAGGTACTTCAGAGCTGCATGATCAGAAAAAATAATAATATGTGAGCATAACAAATAAGATATGAATCTATCTAAAGCAAAAACAATAGCAAGAAGCTCTTTTTCGGTGGTGGTGTAGTTGGCTTGTGCAACATCTAGGGTCTTGGAAGCATAACAAATGACATGAGGTGCTCCATCCACCCTCTGTGCAAGTACAACTCCTACAGCAAAATTAGATGCATCACACATTAGTTCAAAAGGTAAATTCCAGTCAGGGGTCTAATAATAGGAGCTGAAGTAAGAGCCTCCCTTAATCTCTGAAAAGTTGCTTCGCATTTTTCATCAAAATAAAATTATATATCTTTTTGCAAAAGTCTAGTCAAGGGCTGAGCTATCTCACTGAAGTCTCTAATGAATCTCTTGTAGAATCCTGCATGACCAAGAAAAGCTCGAACATACCGTACGCATACGGGGTAAGATAAAGAAGATATAACACTAATTTTTGCAGTATCTACCTCAATACCTCTCCTAGAGACTATATGACCTAATACAATACCATACTCTACCATGAAATGGCATTTTTCAAAATTAAGAACAAGATTGGTTTCCATGCATCTATGTAAAATTCTAGACAAATTATCTAAACAAGAATCAAATGACGTGCCAAATACTGAAAAATCATCCATGAAAATTTCCATGCAATGCTCTAATAACTCACCAAATATAGTTACCATGCACCGCTGGAAAGTCCCAGGAGCGTTGCAGAGTCCGAATGACATCCGTCTATATGCAAATGTGCCGAAGGGACAAGTGAAAGTGGTCTTCTCCTGATCCTCCGGGTCGATACAAATCCGGAAATATCCTGAGTACCCATCCAAGAAGCAGTAATGAGACTTCCCTGCCAACCTCTCAAGCATCTGGTCAATAAAAGGCAAAGGATAATGGTCTTTCTTCGTGACTTGATTTAGCTTCCTGTAGTCAATGCAAACTCTCCATGAATTCTTAACTCTAGTGGGTACTAACTAATTGCTTCCATTTTCCACCACTGTTACTCCTGATTTCTTAGGCACCACATGGATGGGACTAACCCACTGGCTATCAGAAATAGGGTATATGATTCCTACCTGTAGTAGTCGAGTCACCTCTTTCTTTACCACATCCAAAATCAGTGAATTTAGTCTTCTTTGTGGCTGCCTAACTGGCTTGACATTATCTTCCAAAAATATTCTGTGCATGCAAATAGCTGGGCTAATACCTGGTATATCAGCTAAAGTCCACCCAATGGCCTTCTTGTGCTGCTTTAGAACTTGCAATAACATGTCTTTTTGCTCTGAATCTAAGTTCTGGGTGATGATGACAGGAAAATTCTGCTCCTCTCCTAGATAAGCATATTTCAAATGATCTGGTAATGGCTTTAGCTCAATCTGGGCTTGCTCAGTAGGTATGGGTGATCCCTGGGGCTCAGTGCAATCCCCTACACTCTCACACCTGTACTCTGAATCTTCTGAAATATCAATCAAAGTAGGTGATCCCTAGGGCTCTGTTCAATCCCCTACACCTATAAAATCCTCTCTAACTGAAAGTAAATCTGAAACACCCTCCAAATCATCCTCCTCAATAGCAAATGTCTCCTCAGCTTCCTCTGAACTGAAATGTCCTCTGGAAATAACAAGTGGAGCTCACTCAGCAACTGAATCTGTGTCAACCAACCCATCTAGAATATCAATGCTCATAATAGAGTGATCCTCTCTGGGGTGCTTCATGGCGTCAAAAATACTGAACTAGACTACTGTGTCTCCTATTTCCATGGAAAGTGTGTCTGCATAAACATCGATCTTTGTCCTTGCAGTCTTCAAAAATGATCTTCCAAGAATGAGTGGAGATCTATGTGCTAGGTAGTCCCCCTCCATGTCCAAGATGTAGAAATCTACAGGGAAGATCAGCTTCTTCACCTTTACCAACACATCTTCAATAATACCAGCTGGATGGGTCTGACTCCTGTCTGCTAACTGGATCACCACTCCTGTAGGTTGAAGAGGACCAATACCAAGCATCTGGAAGACTGATCTGGGCATCACATTAATAGAGGCTCCCAAGTCTAACATGACATCATGAAAGAGAGTCCTCCCAATCTCACAACACACAGTAAAAACCCCTGGATCTTCACATTTCTGAGGGGTGGAATGGATAAGTGCTAAGACATTCTTCCCTAAGCTGACCAACTCATTCACCTTCAACATCTTCTTGTGAACACACAAATCTTTGAGAAATTTAGCATACTTGGGAATTTGTTTAATCATAGTCAACAAAGGTACATTAATTTCTACCTTACTGAAAAGTTTGACAAGTTCATTATATTCCTTGGCCTTCTCCTCCTCTACATGCTTTTTGGCTTGAGTCTTGCATTGTGGGAAGGGTAAGGGTACTCTAGATTCCTCCACTTGAGCCGAAACCTTTGGAAATAAATTCTGAGCTGAAATTTCAGGTGAAAAGGTTGCTGTAAGTCCACTTCCCTCACTGATTTCTCCTTCATTTTCCACTAAAATCACAGGATCAATTGAAGAGGGAGTTAGGCTTGAGCTAGGCATGCAACCAACTGAATTAGAAGACTTTTCAAGGTTGTTTTGAGCTGGAAAAATAGGCGCTGTCCGATTTTCAGAAAATTCAGCCCTTGGAGCATTTGAACTTGAAGCAACCTTCCCACTCCTCAAAGTGATGGCACTAACATTTTCCTTTGGATTGGGAGTAACTTGAGATGGTAGTTGGCTTGATCCTTGGGCTTGCATTTGGTTCATTCCACTAGCCAATTGTCCAATGTGTCTCTCAATGTTTTGCAAGGTGGAATCATTTTTTTGTTGGCCTTGTTGTTGTTGCAATATTTGTTGTTGTTGGAGAATTTGTTGCATCATTTTCTCTAGCCTTTGTTGTTGAGCATTCACCTCACTAGATCCTCCATAGCCTCCTTGATTAGAATGAGTCTTCGGTTTGCCTTGAAATGAAGAGGAAGGTTGTTGAAAATTATTACTCTGCTGTGAACTTTGGAAATGGGGCTGTTGGGGCTGATTTAAGGGTTGATTTGGCTGTGAAAATTGTTGAAAATTGGGCTGGAAACTTGGTTGGAACTGCTGAGAATTGTAGCTCTGAAAATTCTGATTTTGAGGTTGAAATTGTTGTGGTGAGAGCTGAAATTGTAGAGGTTGAAAACTCTAATTTGAGGGCTAGAAATTTTGATTGAATGGTTGAAATCCTTGCTGTGAAAACTGATATCCTTGCTGTGAAGACTGAAATGGTTGCTGAAAATTCGAATTCCCTTGAAAACCTTACTGATTTCCTTGATAAGGTTGTTGATTTTGATGAAAGGGCTGCTGAAATTGTTGGAAAGGCTGATTGCTTGGCTAAAAATTTTGGAAATTCGGTTGAGGTTATTGTAGGGGTTGTTGTGATGGGTTTTGTTGATAAAAAGAATTTCCTCAAATTTGGATGATCCCTCCAACCCGGATTATATGTAGATGAGTAGGGGTTATTCTTGACTTGAAATTGTCCTCTAGTCAAAGCCGCTAGTGTTTCATCTTGTTGAAGATTAGGACATAAATCCGAGTTGTGTTCTTGGCTTGAGTAAATGCTACACAACCTCATCACTTGATTTGAAGGTGGAGGTACTGAAAAATTTGGATTTTGGCTTACATTATTTAATGGCATTTGCTTCACTAATGAGGTAAGCTCCATCAAAGAACTCTTAATCTCCTTTTGTTCATTATAAACCATCTGGACCTCATTTACTCCTCTGGTGGAAAGAGCTCTACTCCCAAACTGTTGTGAATTCTCTACCATGTTTGTAATTAACTCTCTAGCCTGATCCGGTGTTTCGTTGACTAAGGCTCCTCCATCTGCAGCGTCAATCATAATCCTATCCATCTGGAGTAGACCCTCATAGAAGTACTAAATAAGGAGCTGCTCACTGATTTGGTGCTGTGGGCAACTTGAGCAAAGCTTGTTAAATCTCTCCCAATAATCATATAGAGTATCTCCCACTACTTGCTGTATGCCACAAATACTCTTTCTGATGATAGCTGTCCTGGAGGCTGGAAAGTACTTCTCTAAGAACGCCTTCTTCATGGAAATCCAACTAGAAACATGCCTAGTAGGTAGATAATAGAACCAATCCTTAGCTTCTCCAGTCAGAGAAAATGGAAATGCTCTCAACTTGATATCCTCTTCTGAAATCCCCTGAGGCTTCATGGTGGAGCAGACTACATGAAATTCGTGCAGATGTCTATTTGGATCCTCTCCAGATTGACCTTGGAACTTGGGCAATAAATGAATCAGTCCTGATCTCAGCTCAAAATCGTCAGTAAGCTCTGGATAAGCAATGCATGAGTACTAGAAAGCATCATCAGGTGCTGCAAGTTCTTTCATGGTCTGGTGGTCTGCCATAGGATTGCCTGAATGAGTGGAAATAGACTATGTAGGAACAATCTCAATAGCCTCTGAAATTCTACCTTGGTTTCTCCTTGCTCTGAAAGTTCTCTCAATTTCAGGATCAAATTCCTCAAGATTACCACCTGCAATCCTGGTCATACAACAAACACAAATCGCAGCAAATGTATATACAAAAATGAAACAAGTAAAATAGATCACAAGATATGGAAATAAGCACGCAAGCAAAAATCAAACAAACTCAACTAGTTTCCCCGGCAATGACGCCAAAAATTTGATGTCTCAAAAACTAGTGTCACGAATGAGCCTCAAATTTAGATATTTATAGGTTGAAAACACTTGGCTAACAAAATTAAATGTAGAATAGGGGCCTCAGGTCGTATTTTTCCAAGGACTAATTTAGGATGTTTGATTCAAGCTTGGATTTGTTTGTCGTCAAATGTTTTGGGTTTTCAAATTGGAATGGGGGTTTTGTTTTGCAAATAAGAATGAGAGTATAGTTTGAAATGAAATTGGCTAAAGCAGGAATTAAACTAGTAACTTGTAAAAGCCTAACTTAACAAAGACAAGCAATTCGATATGAAATTATGGAATTGAAGAACTAAACTAGCTTCGAGGACAAGCAAACAATTACTCTGTAGCTAAGTTGCAGAAATTAAATGGAATTCACGCAATACAAATTGAATGCTTAAAACAGGGCTGAATTGTAGTTGTGGTTGCCTGATCGGTCGGCTGACCGATCAGATACAAGCCTGATCGGACTGGTGACCGATCAGGTGCTGCCTGGATCGGTCGAACAGACCGATCAGTAGCTGAAATGTGATCTGATACGATATGAAACAGACTGGAATTCTAAGAATAATGTTCAGAAACTTAAATCTACAAGTAATTGACACCAGTTCAAGTTCTTCACCAGGATTTGCTCCTTGCCGTCACACAAGAATCGAGCTCAGAACCCCATCGCTCGAGAATCGAACAAGAATCAATTTCTACGATCAATTTGCTTAGCATATGAGTGCGATCTGAAACTTCCTCCGATTTCTTCTTCCTTGATGATTGGAATGGAGAATGGTAGCTCAGGGACCCTCGAATCAACTCAGAGAACCCCTCTGACTTGCTCCAAGTGATGAAGAATGGGAATCAAGCAAAGATTGATCGGATGAAGTGAGCTCTCGGTGACACCCTCGCATGAGCTTCCAGAGATGAATTGACTGCAACTTCTCGTGAAAACTGACCTCGACTATTTGAAATCTGAAGAAGAACTCAATCTGGGTGGCCGTGTGCGATCGGAGATGAAGAACAAAGAGGAACGGGAAAACTGGAAACGCGATCTGGCGACGACGAGCTCAGTGGAGCGAAATTCTGTTTTAACTAATCCTTTTTGAATTTCGACGACTATGATCATTCCGGCCTCATCCGACGGTCAGATCTTCTCCGATCTGAACCAAACCTTTCAGATCTTGATCAATGGATCTGATCTACTTGCCCTTAGCTCGGATCAATCAGATCTGCGGTGGATGGCTCAGATCTTCCCTTCTCTTGCTTGGATGGTTGAAACTCCTTTAAGCTTGATCCGACGGTCAGATGAGCTCTGATTTGGTTGTAACATTCAGATCTTGATATGGGGTCATGATTAGCCCTATCCTGAACTCGGATTGACCAGAAGCTCACAGATGGCTCAGATCTACTTGTTCCTTGTTCGGACGACCCATATTAATTCAGTGCTTGATCGCCTTGATCCGAGTCGAATTCTGACTCAAACTTGATCCAACTTGACCTAGGTTCATGATCCTTCAAAGCCTACAAAACCAAATTCAAATTAGATATCAAAACATCTCAAATATGCAAAGATTTGCAATAAAAGCCAAAATAAACTTAATCCATGGAACCTAGTGTAAATCCAAGATTAAGCATATAAAAATGGATCAAAACATAGATTCTAGAGCCTAAATTAACTAATAAAATGGTAATTATCAGGGGTCCACTGCTCCTATTACTGAGGTCCCAAGAGGAAAACCGTTGCCTCCTTCGTCGGTCGCACCTTCCGTGATCCAGGCGCTTGAAAAGAAGCGTCGGGAGCGTCGATCCCAAAGGGATCGCCCCCTGAAGTAGTTGAAGAAAGGCTTGCCTCCGTCATCTTTAGGGTCGGCTATCCCCGAGGATGCAGCTTCACGATCCTCAGGCATTCGGGAAGGGTCTTCTTCTCCTATCGTCGAGACGCCCACCCCTGTCGCCGACGCCCCAGCTCTCCCGGTAGACCCTCCGGCTGTTCCTCAGGGCAAAGAGGTGTCCACACATATGCCCCGCTCGCACCGGAAGACTCCCAAGGCAAAGAAGAAGGTGGCTGGCAGTTCTCAGTCTATCCGAATAAAGGGGGTTGCTTCTGAGGGATTGCGGAGCTCTTCAAGTTCCGAAGAAGATGTCCCTGACCCCAAAGACATTCCCAGTCAGTCAGGGCCCCCTACCAAGGGAACTCTTCCTTCTTCCTCCCTACCATGGCGGGTAGCTGGGTCAGCCCGTACTTGGGCATGCTGCATCAATCCCTACTGACAGTAAACATTTGTGGCGCACTTTTCATTTTACTTCAAAGTCTTCTTACTGATTTTCTGTATCTCCCCTGTAGGTTGCCTCTAACTGCATAGCCACCAGTCACTTGCTGTGCTCCAGAGGGGTTACTGAAGACCTCCTCCGGGAGGTGGCGGATGCCGAGGCGGAAGCCGGTCGGGCTCGTGAGGCGGGACTCATGCAGTTGGAGGTTAGCCGGGCCCTTCGCAAGAAAAGTGAGCATTATCTGGCCGCCTTAATAGCGGCTGAGGATGCCCTGCACGGATACAAACTCCGGGAACACCTAGAATCCAAGAAGAACCAGGCGCTTAAAGGGGAGCTGCAGAAGCTATCACAGGAGTGGGATCAACTCCAGGCCTGAACGGGAGAGTTGACCGATCAAGTTATCCTCCTGGAATCCGCGAAGAAAGTCTTGGAGGACCGGGATGCAGACCGAGAGCGCCTGATGGCTTTGCGAGATCACGACCTAGAGCTGTCGCACTCTTATGCAGTCGATCTTTAGGATCAAGTGACCCGAGCCAAAGCCCAAGCTACTGCTGCTACCCAAAAGCCCCAGGAGGTGCAAGAGGCTCAGGCTTACCTATCCTGAGAGGTGGCGACATTGAAGGCTGCCAAGGAGGAAGCCGAGGCCAAGATACAGCGGCAACAAGGTGATCACGCAATTCAACTATCTCGTGTCGAGGCAGAGTCCAAGGTTAAGTTTTTGGAGTCAGAGGAGTATGCCGAGGTGGTGATCGGGCAGGCATTGAAGTGACTAAAACAGGGCTTCTATGGCGCTATCCGCCAATTGGAAAAGGACCAGCTGTTGAAACCCGGTTCGGACTTGCATGCCATAACTGTCCGACATGTCTGGGATGACCTGCCCCCTGAGGAGAGGGATTTGTAGGATATAGGCATAGACTCTCGACCGCCTTTCACCTACTGTGTCTTCTTCTTTTTAAGCTTCTCTTTTGTGGGACAAGTGTGTGATTGTTTTATCATTGAATGTCAACATCGCTGAGCTTCTTATATTCGGAGTGATTCCTTGTTCACTTTAGAATATCGGCTCTGAGGAAAGCTGGGAGGCTGTATTGTTTAATAAGCCCTTGGCCGGGCGGGTACAACTCCAAAGCCAAGCCCCCACACCGAGAGGCTATAGAGTTTTAGCAGCTCTTGGCCGGGCGTGTATAGCTCCGAGGCCAAGCCTACACACCAAGGGGCTGTAGTGTTTAATCAACTCTTGGCCGGGCATGTACAGCTCCGAGGCCAAGCCTACACACCGAGAGGCTGTAGGGTTTAATCAGCTCTTGGCCGGGCGTGTACAGCACCGAGGCCAAGCCTACACACCAAGCAGCTGTAGGGTTTAATCAGCTCTTGGTCGGGCGTGTACAACTCCGAGGCCAAGCCTACACACCAAGGGGCTGTAGGGTTTAATCAGCTCTTGGCCGTGCGTGTACAGCTCCGAGGCCAAGCCTACACACCAAGGTGTTATAGGGTTTAATCAGCTCTTGGCCAGGCGTGCACACCTCCGAGGCCAAGCCTACACACCAAGGGGTTGTAGGGTTTAATCAGCTCTTTGCCGGGCGTGTACAGCACCGAGGCCAAGCCTACACACCAAGGGGCTGCTGGGTTTAATCTTCTCTTGGCCGGGCGTGTACAGCTCCGAGGCCAAGCCTACACACCATGGGGTTGTAGGGTTTAATCAGCTCTTGGTCGGGCGTGCATAGCTCCTAGACCAAGCTTACCCACCAAGGGGTTGTATGGTAATCAGCTCTTGGCCGGGCGTGCACAGCTCCGAGGCCAAGCCTACACACCAAGGGGCTGTAGGGTTTAATCAGCTCTTGGCTGGGCATGTACATCTTTGAGGCCAACCTACACACCAAGGGGCTATAGGGTTTAATCAGCTCTTGGTCGGGCGTGTACAGCTCGGAGGCCAAACCTACACACCAAGGGGCTATAGGGTTTAATCAGCTCTTGGTCGAGCGTGCACAGCTTCGAGGCCAAGCCTACACACCAAGGGGTTGTAGGGTTTAATCAGCTCTTGGCCGGGCGTGCACAACTCCAAGGCCAAGCCTACACACCAAGGGGTTGTAGGGTTTAATCAGCTCTTGGTCGGGCGTGTACAGCTCCGAGGCCAAGCCTACACACCAAGGGGCTATAGGGCTTAATCAGCTCTTGGCCGGACGTGCACAGCTCCGAGGCCAAGCCTACACACCAAGGGGTTGTAGGGTTTAATCAGCTCTTGGCCGGGCGTGTACAGCTCCGAGGCCAAGCCTACACACCAAGGGGTTGTAGAGTTTAATCACGGATGGGGACTCAACATTTTTCCGAATGACATGTCACTCACACTTTTTATTGATTATACTGCAAGGCAGTGATGAAGTAAAAAATACATCAAACAAATACATCGCGTGGTACCTCACTGAGTACAGTAGGGGCGGAGTTGGCTGTCATGCCAGGGCCTTTCTAATCTTTTGCCTCTATTGTCTTCCAGGTAATAGCTACCTCCTGTGAGTTTCTTGATGACGACATAGGGGACGTCCCACTACGGGTCCAACTTCCCGGGGTCCCCTACCAGCTTTATTCTCTTCCAGACTCGATCACCCACTTCGAAGTTGCAGGGATCACTCGGCAATTGTAGGCTTGCTGCATCCTTCCCCGATATGCCTCCAACCTGGCCGCGGCTTTATCCCGCACCTCCGAGATGAGGTCTAGATCAATTAGCCGCTCCTGGTGGCTGTCTTCCTTGCGATAATACTGCCGTCGTGGGGACTCTTCCCCTACCTCCACCGGGATGATGACCTCTGTGCCATGAACCAGCTGGAAAGGGCTCTCGCCCGTCCCTTCTTTCGGGGTAGTCAAGTAGGACCACAGGATGCTGGGGAGTTCTTCCCCCCAGTTGCCCCCGACGTGCTCTAACTTTATCTTGAGCCCCAGCAGGATTTCTTGATTGACGACTTCAGCTAGTCCATTGCTCTGCAGGTATACCACTAAGGTGAAGGCTTGTTAAATGCCTAATCCTTCGCACCACTCCTTCAGCCTATGCCGAGAAAATTATCGCCCGTTGTCGGATACCAGCTTGTGAGGGATGCCATACCAGCAGACAATGTCTCTCCATAGGACTTTCATCACAGCCCCTTCCGTGATGTTCGCCAGAGGTTCGGCTTCTACCCATTTGGAGAAGTAGTCAACGAGGACCAGCAGAAATTTCTTCTGCTGGGGCCCAACAGGAAAGGGACCCACAATGTCCAATCCTCACTGGTCGAAAGGGCAGGATACTGTAGAAACTCGCAAGGGCCCAATCGGACGGTGAGTTACATGTTGATGTCTCTGACATGCTTCGCACCGGGCCACAAAATTAAGCGCATCAGCCTGCAAAGTAGGCCAAAAGTATCCCGCCACCGATGTGACTCCCACAGATGCCCTCGTGCACCTTCCTCATCACGTAGCCAGTCTCCTCCGGTCCGATGCATTTTAGGAGGGTCGGGAGAAGGCTCTTCTATATAGCTGATCCCCGACCAGTGTAAACTTGGTCACCCGCCAGCGAAACAGCCGGCTCTCTTGGCCCCCACTTGGAAGGGATCCATCCCGGAGGAATGCTACGTAGGGATCCCTCTAGTCTGTTCATCTGTCAGCTCTGGCCTCCTCTCCAATTTGGGCTACCATCGTTTCTGCCGCACTAGGCTCGTTCAGCTGCCAAGTCGATATGGAACTGGCCAGCTTGGCTAACTCATCAGCCCGCACATTGTCCGACCAGGAGATCTTTTGCAGGACGACCTCCGAGAAGGCGGCTTTCAGCTGTTCGTAGAGGGCTACATACTTCTGTAGCCACTCGCACTGACTTTGAAACTACCCCTATTTGCTGAGCCACCAATTGAGAGTCCGAATAGATCGTGACCCGACAGGCTCCCATGTGCCTGGTTGCATGCAAGCCCACTAGGATTGCCTCGTATTCGGCTTCGTTGTTGGTAGCTTTGAAGTGAAGTCGAATAGACAGATGCAATGTGCCTCCCCTAGGGGAAATTAGTAGCAGTCCAACCCCGCTATGCTGACTGTTGGAGGATCTATCTACATAGACCTTCCACATACCTTCGGCCTCCGCCTCCTGGATGGTCCCTAGCATGAAGTCGGAGAGGGCCTACGCTTTGACGGCGGCTTGAGGCTGATACTCAATGTCGTTTTTGATGGATCGTTTTTGGTGTGCTAGAGGGGGGTGAATAGCACTTTGTCGTTCGTTTCTCTACAAAGTCGTTAGCGCAGCGGAAATAATAATATGCAAAGTAAAATAAATAATGCAAACAACCTGATTTACTTGGTATCCACCCCGGACGGGTGACTAATCCAAGAATCCGTCGGTGGATCAACCCCCGAATAACCTCCGGCTAGATCTGTCGCTCCTTGTGGGTGGAGAAACCTCGCCACAACACTTCGGACGCTCTCTGATCACAATAGACTACTAACTCACTTTACCCAAGCGAGTTTCGTCAAGCAAGCTAGTAGGAAACGAGCCCCTTTAAATAGGGCTCGAATCTGAAACAATCGCTACCAATCGACTGCCCCTGGGGCAGTCGACTGGTCCCACTCAGATTCGACCGTTACAGTACAACATTCGAATCTGCCAGCCTGTTTCAGCCTATATCAGTCGACTACCCATGGGCCAGTGGACCGGTACACACCTAAGCCTAGGGTTTCACTCCTGAGTACAAGTCTCTCCGCATTCAAACCCTCCCGGCTTAGCCCCTGAGTACAAACACTCATACTCAGACTCTCTCAATCCAGTTGACTCTTCACCAGCAGTCTTGACTGTTGCCTTCACGCCCTCTTCATCTTTGGCCCTCGTCCCTCGGATGCACACGCAAACCTCCAGCTTGCCTCCATGCCACCCTTCACGTACGCCTCGAAGTCTGCATCCCTCGGCTCATCATCTCTTCTATCCAATGGTCCCTCGGATGCGCACGTAAGCCTCCAGCTTGCCTCCATACCATCCTTCACCTGAAGACATCAACCAAGTCTATGTGTACCTGTACACCTGCACACTCATGTACACATATGAGAACAATACACATCCTAACTTAACCATATTGCCCACACATCAAAATATCATGATCCTCCAGATCATCTCAGGGCCGATTGCCCCAACAATCTCTCCCTTTTTGATGTGTGGCAATATGTTAAGTTAGGTAAACATATAGCAATAATAATAGCAAAAGCAATTGAAAAATTAAAGCATAATACACAAGAGGCAACCTCCCCCTTAACCTATGCTTTTCTCCCAAATTTCAATTCTTATTGCTAATCCCAAAGTTAAGTTTTCCCCAAACTAAACTTCACAGTATCAAAGTTAAGTTTCAACCCAAACCTAACTTAATAGCCAAGTTCTCCCCCTTTGACACCATCAAAAGATTGTCCCAAGCAACTCTACCCTTGGTGTCAAATAGAACTTATCTAGATTTCTAAAAAACCCCCCTCAGAAATTATAAATTCATAATCTGCCCATGCTACCAGTCGACTGCCCCCAGGGCAGTCGACTGATACACCAATTTCAGAATTTCTAGCCGAAATTCAGAAACGCATAAAAAATTCCAGAAAATCTGGAAAAATGTGAAACTTTGTAAGCACGATTGTTAAGGTATTCCCTACCCTAGAAAAATTTGGTTCATGAAAAACATCAACCGTGCTTGACTTTTGATACAAACTCCAAACTTCTCAAATAATGTCAACTTTGTATCAATATTGACCTCTAATCATGGTATCCTATGTTTGCCACTTTTTATCACTTCCATTTGACATTAAAAATGATTCCCAAACTTCCCTTTTTCATATAGATATTTCCATTTTGACAAGAGTTCCCCCTCTTTTTCTTTTGAGTCCAAATGATCATTCCTTCTATATATATAATCATTATTTGATTTCCAACTAAACCATATTAGATAATACAACAATATAAAATTTCCAAATCATATCATGAACACATACATAAGGATCATAAAAGAACCATCCATTAGCACTTAAAGATTTTCAAGCAGTTTCAAAACTGCATCTAATCATGATAAGATTTCAATAGCCTAATAGAAAAATAATAAAGCAAGTCACATGTCATAAATCTACAAAATAGAGTAATACATAGATGTTTCACACAAGAAACACAGAAATGTCCATGACATAAGACCTAAAAAAGTATCTAGGGCCAAAGCCCTGAAGTTATCCAAATAAATACAATCATCAAAATATAAAGCGTTTGAGAGGTATAATAAAACATCAAAACAGAACACTCTCAACACTAGAACCACCAAGTCAAGCTGACTACATCTCGGCGCTTGGAGGAGGAGGAGGAGGACCCTGATACGCTAGATGTCACTGCTGCATCATCTCATACATGTCCTCCTGTCTGGTCATGAATCTCTGGCAAAACTCTGTCAGGTCGTGCACCTCCCTCTGAGTCGCTGTCTGGCTCTGCTAGAGGCTCTGGACACCCCCCTGGATGGTGTCAACATCCTCACGGAGCCTGTGGACGTCTGATCGAAGCTGGGTGAACTCTGCACGTGTGACCAGCTCGGCGGGCTCCTCATCTGCGTCAGCGGCCTCCAGGCGCTCCCTCCAAACAAATGTCCCCTGTCTACACTCAATACCTGCCAAGGACAGTTGGCGTGTGCCAATCTGATCATAGTCCTTGGACAGGTGCCTGACCTGACCACTACATACCCGGATGCCAAAACGTAAATGGAAAAACTCGGTCAGGATATGGCGGAAGGGCATATATATCTTCCCATTGACACTATGGGAAGAATGACAGATGGCACTAAAGACCTGTAGGGAGACATCGATGTCCAACCTCCTCTCCAGAGCATACATCATCACCAAATGTGGGAGTCTGATCCTAGACCTCCCCTTGGTAACAATGGGCAAAATGCACTCGATGACGATCTTATACAAGACATGGCTAAACGGTTTCATGGGTTTAGCATCAAAAAGACGCTCCGAGTCATTCCTATGTCTTCTGAAATAATGCATATGTATCTGATCAATGGTGACTCAGGAAACTCTAATGGTTCAACAACAGTGGGAAAGTAAACAGATGCATTATTGGATGCTCTACACTGTAGGAACCCAGCTAAACCCATGACAGAGAAAGTGATAGGAACACCAGCAACTCGAGACTCATACAGATTGCTATCTGAGTCAATACAGGTCAAATTTGCATAAAACTCTGTATATAAGTCAATATCTATGTCATGCTGGCAGTAAACCAGTTGATCCAGCTGAAAATGAGTGATCATTTCAGCTAACTGAGGTGACTTTTCTTGAAAGAATGTCTTGTTTAGGTATCTACAATTCATTACCACGAATTCATTTTCCTCAAATCGTTTCTACATTCCAGGAACCTAAACCTGGACTCTCCCTGACTCTGTTGTGATGACCCTTCACCCCTAGACCTCTTAGAGGCCATCCTAAAACACCACACATATACATGCATGCCAAGACAATCCCCCAAAAAGGAAAAACATCAAAGAACGTGCACAAAAATATCATATTAGTGCCAAAACATGGTTTAACCAAGAAAAATAAACCTTAAAACGCAATACCTTTTCATTCTCCTCATGATGACTTGATTTTGAGAGTATGGCTTGAAGAAGAGAGGTTTTAACAAACCCTAGAGGTAGATCGGGGTTAGGAGATGACTTAGAGACTGATTTTAGGGCTTGGAAGGGCCTAAGGACGAAGGAGGAACCTAGAAGAGGAGATGAACGCCGGGGAAGTCGCCAAAACCCTAGAGTTTGGCTTCCCCCGGCGCGCCCTTTTATTTTATAAATCCCGCATACCAGTCGACTGCCCCTGGGGCAGTCGACTGGGCCAGAGTGTAATTATATTCTGTGGCTTTTACCAGTCGACTGGACTCCAGCCAGTCGACTGGTGTCTGATTTTCTATTTTTCAGATTTCCAATCTAAACTTCAAAAATGTCTAACTAATTCCACAAATTTCCAAAAATTATGAAATTTCATGGATGGATTTGTGGATCCTAAGTCTATTTGAGAAAAATATAATTTCAATTAAAATTATCCCGAATTCCAAGATTGGTACAAACTTCAAGTTTTTTTAAATTATATCATGACACCTTTCCCAAAAGTTCTAATCTTACCCTCACCATGATGCTCCTTCCCATACTCATTCATAATCCATTCTTAGCATCAATTTATATGGTAGTTAGGCATTAGAACTAATTTTTCTCAATTAAAGTTCCAATTTCACCTTTTACTCCATAATTCTGCCTTTAGTGTGCCAATTCTCTAGGATTAAGACTAACCTTAGCCTTTTGAACCTCTTGGCACACCCTATAGTCCTCTTCAATCTCCTAGAAGGAAACCACCTAAAATCCATTGACCATGGAACCCATTTTGGCTTCCAGAGCTCTCCCTTGAGCTCCTAGCCCTAATTACCTCCCTAGGTAACTCTTCTACAAAGGCTAGACCACACCGGTGCTCCTCCGGTGCTTCTTGACCTTCCATTATCACTCTCTTAACCCTATAGACCTTTTTCTTGGTCAATTTCTTTTCTTCTCCTTTAAATGGTTTTTCCTTGCCATTTTTTACTTTTTCTCTACCATAGTTATAGGTCATCCTTGAATATGACATTTTATCAATATTAGCCCTCCTAGGGTGGTATCCTAGACCCGGCCTATCATCCCTATGATTTTGGTCCTTTGATATCATGTTCAATCTCTTGGACCCTTGAATGCCTCTACCTAGGTTTCTTTCTAACTTATCAAGTTTTGCTCTTAAAACTTGATTTTCCTTTTCTAACTTCCTAACCTTAGGATCACTAGACCTAATTTGATCATTTCTAGGTCTACTTATTTGTCTAGGCATATTTCCCCCTCTCTTAGGGTTTATGCCTTGGTCCTTATTTCTAGAATTCCTAGATTTATCATGCATCATAGAGTTTTTGGTGTTTTGGCATGCAAAATTGTTTCTATTCCTATCATAATATTTAAAACCAAAAACACGCATGGGCACACAATTGTTATCAATTCTATCATTCATACAAGCATTTTGAGCATAAATTGAGTTAGGGATTACCTCCCTTACCCTTGTAGCTCCCCCTTGATGAGTGCTCCTCTTCCTTTCTTCTTTTTCCCATTTCCTAAGATGCTCCATCTTCTTGAGCTCTCCACTTCTTGGACATTTTGTATGATTATGTCCGAGCTCCCCGCATGTGAAGCATTGAATTCTCCTTCTTTTGTTTTGAGCTTCCTCATTCCAACAACCCATTTTAGATTTAAATTGAATGGATTTGGCCTTAGGAATTACCTCCTTTTTAGGTAATGGGCACTTATCCTTGTAGTGCCCCTTTTTGTTGCAACCAAAGCATATGATATGCTCTTTTGATTTAGCTTTGGTGGAGGTGGAAGTCTTTTCTTGCTCTTGTGGGGATGAAGGTCTCTCCTCCCCCTCAACCCTTGATATGGATACTTCTTCTTCTTCTTCTGACGATATGAATTCATTTTCACTTGATTCCTCTACATCACTTGATAATTTTCCTTCTCTTTGGTCTTCTTGGACACTTGAGCTTATTTCTTTGGGCTCTTCTTGCGTCGGGTTCTTATGTACTTCTTCCAATTTCGTCCATAACTCATAGGCATTTTTATACTTCCCTACATCACTCAAGATATTAGTAGGCAAAATATTAACCATGATATTGACTACCTTTTCATTGACCCTTGCTTGTTCTTGTTGTTCCTTGGTCCAATACCTAGGTCGGAGCTTCTTTCCATGCTTGTCCTTAGGGATCTCGAATGGCTCTTCTATCACCATTACGCACTCCCAATCCATGCCGAGCCACATCTTCATTCTAGCTTTCCAGTAATCAAAATCTTCATGCTCATATGGTGGTGGTGAGTTTATATCTTCCCCAAGTTTGTCTTCCATCGTTCTTTTTCCTCTAGCTTGTGCTCCCTCGACGGTTAGTCCGATCAAGAGCGGTCATTCGCTCTGATACCAACTGATGGATCATTTTCGGTGTGCTAGAGGGGGGTGAATAGCACTTTGTCGTTCGTTTCTCTACAAAGTCATTAGCGCAGCGGAAACAATAACATGCAAAGTAAAATAAACAATGCTAACAACCTGATTTACTTGATATCCACCCCGGACGGGTGACTAATCCAAGAATTCGTCGGTGGATCAACCCCCGAATAACTTCCGGCTAGATCTGTCGCTCCTTGTGGGTGGAGAAACCTCGCCACAATACTTCGGACGCTCTCTGATCACAATAGACTACTAACTCATATTACCCAAGCGAGTTCCATCAAGCAAGCTAGTAGGAAACGAGCCCCTTTAAATAGGGCTCGAATCTGAAACAGTCGCTACCAGTCGACTGCCCCTGGGGCAGTCGACTGATCCCACTCAGATTCGACCATTACAGTACAACGTTCGAATCTGCCAGCCTGTTTCAACCTATACCAGTCGACTGCCCATGGGCCAGTCGACTGGTACACACCTAAGCCTAGGGTTTCACTCCAGAGTACAAGTCTCTCCGCATTCAAACCCTCCCGGCTTAGCCCCTGAGTACAAACACTCATACTCAGACTCTCTCAACCCAATTGACTCTTCACCAGCAGTCTTGACTGTTGCCTTCACGCCCTCTTCATCTTTGGCCCTCATCCCTCGGATGCACACGCAAACCTCCAGCTTGCCTCTATACCACCCTTCACGTACGCCTCGAAGTCCGCATCCCTCGGCTCATCATCTCTGCTATCCAATAGTCCCTCGGATGCGTACACAAGCCTCCAGCTTGCCTCCATGTCATCCTTCACCTGAAGACATCAACCAAGTCCATGTGTACCTGTCCACCTGTACACTCATGTACACATATGAGAACAACACACATCCTAACTTAATCATATTGCCCACACATCAAAATATCATGATCCTCCAGATCATCTCAGGGTCGATTGCCCCAACAGTATTCACTTAATTCCACCATCCATTTTATCAGCCTGCCGACGCTTCGGGGGTAGTGAGGACTCGGGCGAGTGGGCTGGCTATTGGTGAGGACCATGACGGGATGCGCTAGGAAGTACAGTCGCAACCTTCGCACCATCAGGACCAAGGCATAGGCCAGTTTTTCCATCGTGGTGTATCGCGTTTCAGCGTCCTTTAGAAGGTGTCCAAAGAAATAGATGGGGTATTGTACCCGATCTTATTCTCGGATGAGCGTCAATCCCACCGCTTGCTCGGCTACTAATAAATAGATGAATAAGGTCTCCCCCTCCATGGGTTTCTGCAGGGTAGGGAGGTCTGAAAGGGTAAGGAGGTCTGCAAGATAGGTCTTCAACTCTGCAAAGGCCTTCTCACACTGGTCGTACCACTCGAACTTGATGGCTTTTCTCATAATTTTGAAGAATGGGAGGGTCTTGTCTGCGAATTTGGAGATGAATTGGGATAACGTCGTGATCCTTCCATTCAGCCGTTGTACTTCCTTGAAGTTCCACGGAGCGGCATATCCAGAATGGCCTTTATCTTTTTTGCATTGGCCTCGATCCCCCTCTTCGTCACCATGTACCCCAGGAACCTGCTAGCTTTTACTCCAAACAAACACTTAGCTGGGTTTAGTTTTAACCTGTTGGCCCTCAGGGTGGCGAACGTCTCTTCAAGGTCAGCTATCATGTCACCTCCCTTATCGGTCTTTACCAGGATGTCGTCCACATATACCTCGATGTTCCACCTGATCTGGTGCCTGAAGACTTTGTCCATCATTCGCTGGTATGTGGCGCTCGCATTACGTAAGCCGAAGGGCATGACATTGTAGCAGTGCATGCCATCGGCCATCACAAAACTGACCTTCTCCTGGTCCTCGGGAGCGAGTGGGACTTGGTGGTAGCCCTGGTAAGCATCTAACATTGAGATGAACTCACACCCAGCTGTAGAGTCCACCAACCGGTCTATCCAAGGCAGGAGGTAGCAGTCATTTGGGCAGGCTTTGTTTAAGTCTCGGAAGTCAATATAGACTCGCCATTTGCCTCCGAGCTTGGGGGCGAGGACCACATTGGCCAGCCATGCTGGAAATTAGACTTCTCTGATGTGTCTGGCTTTTAACAACTTCTGGACTTCATCTCGAATGGCCTTATCTTGGTCAAGAGTGAAATGCCTCCGCCTCTGCTTCACAGGGCGAGCTCCCCGCATAACATGCAAGTGGTGCATGGCCAACACCGGTGGAACTCCTTTAATGTCCTCCACGGCCCAAGCGAAGACATCCTTATAGATTCGCAGGCACTCGATGAGACGACATCTTAGTTCTGGTGCGAGGTCGAGGGTGATACGCGTGCTTCCCCCTCCATATTGAGGATGGATTTGTACCTCCTCACTCTCGACCTCCCTTCGTTCCTTCTTAGGTCCTTCATCTTCTCTTGGATGGGCGAGGCCTTCTGGCAAGACCTCTTGAAGATCGAATTCTTCCCCTCTACAGACGATGGGTTGTTCCTCCAACCCTACCATCGGTGCTCCTTCAGGTGCTTGCTAGTTTCCCACAGACGGCGCCAAATTTGTTCCGGAAGGAATCGGTAGCGATGACCGGTCACCGAGGTTTCTCCCACGTGGAAGTCGCTATGGAGGGGAGGAACTCTTGGCCTTGTGAGATTAACACGAGCGTTAGGGGACATGCCGGAAGGGGTCCGGCGGAGTCCACTCCAACGTTTAAGTCAGTGTCCATCGAAGAGTAAGGGTAGCGAGAAGAAAAGAATGTATGTAGGGTTGAGAGAGCATAACCCCCTTTACCGGAGGGGTTGGACTACCTTTTATACTGACGTCGACAACTAGACATGCCTCCTCGATCGGTGTCACGTCTCTGATACTTAAGTCACGCCCCCCTCTTTCTGCGGTGACTGGATATCCTTTGAAACAGTCTGCACCGTTATCACCCGTTGCGACATTAAGGGCCGTGCAGACCCAATCTAACGGGGATGATTATCTGCACCGAGAGGGGGCGTCAATACCCGAGGTCTGTCATTGCGGGGACTCCACCTCCCGAGGTGAGCTCGGGGTCTTCGAGCTCTATAACTCCCGAGATGCTCTTGGGGCCTAACCTCCCGAGGTGCTCCCGAGAGAGGTCTTCAAGCTAACCTTCCTGGGCGCGTCTCCTGAGGGGGGTCCCAGGGCCCGAGAAGGAAGGTCGTTTCGATCCGTCGTGTCGCACCCCGCGGCTTCTTCATTCCCCGTGTCGGTCACGGACTATTCAACCCTATCAACTGGATTGAAAACTTTATATCGACGACAGTTAAGAAATAAGGCTGAGCTTGTTGGATCGGTGTGTCGTCGATCTTGAACGTTGTCAGCGCAGAAAAGGAGAGCACGAAAGCTTGTTGTAGCATGCTTGAGTGCTTGAGTTGATTTCTGATAGCAAAGGGGTGAAGCCCCTTTTATAGTTGCTTCTTGGGTGCCTGATAGCTTATGGGGCGCCTTCCACATCACCCGAATTCGCCGCATCCTTATCTGCAGACTCAGCCAGCGTTTATCTCCATTCTTGGGTGCTTGGGACTACTGAGGTGCCTGGGAGCTCACAGGCGCCTGGGAGCTGACGTGGCGCAATTACTGGAAGAACTCCTTCTGGGGCGCCTGATACCATTCAAGCGCCTGGGTTCTTGGGCGCCTAGGATCGCAATAGCCAACTCCTTTTAGCCAACAACCACGGTCAATCCAAGAATACAATAATATAATAAATATGCATGAATAATAGCCAAAGTTGTCTTGGTTCTGACTTTGGAATTCAAATGAAATCCTAGGTTGAACCGATGCCTACTGTTCCCTCTTCCGGAGAACACGCCCTCACCTACTTCACTCTGGAGATGTTACCTTTTGCCAACCAGCTCCTCCGGTTGGACATTTGCTTGGTCTCTGAGACTCCTGGATCTCAAGACGTTCGTACCTCGACCCAACTCTACTTCTGTCCGCAATCCTCGCTCGGCTAAGTCTCCTGCCCGATCTTCCGGATCAGGTCTTTGGTACCCAATCCCCATCTAGGTCTTCCTACCCAATTCCTCGAACCAGGTCTTCGTGGCCAACCCTCAGTCAGGTCTTCGGTGCTCAGCCCTATGCCAGGACATCATGCCCAGTCCTCAAGTAGGACTTCGTACTCAACCCTGCAGGTCATGACTTCGTGCCTAGCTCAACTAGGATTTTCCTACAAACATGGTAAAATAATCAGATCACAATATAAACTTAACTTTGAACCCTTTGTCATTATCAAAACCAGGTCCAATTTGGTGCTTTTGGCGTTCTAAGGTTTGTGTTGGTGATTGGAAGTAGCTTGAAGAAAGGTGATTAATTCAGAGGACTTGGTGACTCCGCGTCTTGGTAGATTGTCGCCCAAATGACGTCCAGGAGGGGGGGGTCATAAGATAGAAGACTGCGAGGTAAACGGCGAGGTATATTTCTCTCGAGCTCCAGTTTTGTTTTGCTATGTTTTATTTGTGCTTTGTTGCTTTGTCTCGTCATTTCATATATGTTAATTGATTATTTTGATTCGTTATCATAGACAATAATTAATTAACTGGACTCCGAAGATAAACACAAAAACCGGCGATCCAAATCATCGTCTTTTCCACGGTTAATTAATCCGGAAAGTTACAAGGCTTTAACCTCAGTTTTGACTAAGTTGTAACTTGGATTAATTAACACGACGATGAGTCGGTCGTTAGAGGGACGGGTCTCTATTCGGATTAAATTTTTTTATCCATAGCCATAGAGAGGTCTTTCATATATGACCCCGTGGTTGTCTTGGAAACCGCCAAGCCATACCAACACTCCTATCGGAGCTGGCGAAGAACCTCACTAACGAGGTGAGCCATTTTGCTCACGAGAAGGAATGCTTCGAAGAACGGGAGGCGAAGCTGTCAGAAGACATCCACCTGCTGCAGGAAGACTCAGAGTGAGCCCAATCGCAAATCCAGGCGAGTACGGAGCAGCTCGAGGAAGTCCGGGAGGATCGAGATCGGCTATCCTCCGAGGCGACCGAGCAGAAGACTGGTTGGGACACAACTATAGATGAACATCAGAAATATAAAGCTGACGAAGAATCCCGACGGGCAGAGGTAGAGGCGGCGTCCAAGGCCAAGTTCCTCTAGTCGGATTGTAGCAACAGGACCCCACTAGCCCCATCAGGCGACTCTCTAGGTTGTGCCCTATGGTCTTCCCACACCCGGTAGTGGATTTTTGCCTTCCCCAGATTCGAACCCTAGACCTCCGGAACAAGTACTAAAGTTCCTTGTCTATCAGGATTCATAAACTCTAGCGTGGCTCACTTGGCTACTAGGATTCATAAACTCTAGTACTTAGCCTGGAGGTCTAGAGTTCAAATCCTGGGGAAGGCAAAAATCCACTGGCCAGGGGTGGGAAGTTCTTGTGAGTAACGACGGTTGACGGTCGACGACCAAAGGGGCCAAGTTGTTGGGCCGCCAAAAATGGAATTTGACCGCCCAAGGGGTCGAGGGGTTGGGTCGACGGGCCGGGTCATTACACAGATGAATTTGGTGACCTCCTAGCCGGCCAAGTGCTGAGATGTCTAAAGCAAAGCTTCAACGGGGCAGTTCAACAAATCCGGCGAGCGGGAGTGTTGAAGTCGGACGCCGACCTCAACTTCCTCAGCGTCAGTCAAGCCTGGGAGGAGTTGTCGCCCGAGGAGAAGGATTTGTAGCCAGCCCATTTTCTTTTCTTCTTTTGTATTTTGCCTTTTATTTTTCATTTCCAAATGTTCTTCAGATGTAATATCTGCTATTGAATGAAAAACCCTTGTTTTTATTATCTTTTTTCATCTTGCCTCCTGTACTTTGTTGAAACATGCAATTTTTGCTTTTGAAATGGAATGCATTTATCTTCTGTGACATTTTCTTCTGTATGACTTCAAGTGTGAATCGAATGTATTTTTCTCCTACCCTTTTCTAGAATGGTTATATTTCCGATTGTATTTGTCTTCTGTATTTTTTTTCTTTAAATGTAATTCCAGATTGTGTTTGTCTTCTATGCTTAATTGGATATACTCCAAATGTAACCTTCATCAACAAATAAAGTATAATCATCTTTTATATCTCGTCCTCAATCAGGACTACTTATCTCAGGCATCCTGACACTAAAAGATGGTAGGAGTTTGTGCTCCTTCTGGTCGGGCATCCTCGGCACCATGACCAGGTCTACACATCTCGGGCATCCTTGGCACCATGACCAAAAAGGCTCAATCTGTTTTTTTTCAAAAGTACTTGCATATTTTTCAAAAATCACATAATATCCTTCAAAAGTACTTCTATATTTCAAAATATAATGTTTTCAAAAAGTACTAATACTTTTCTAAGGTAATAGTATTCTAAGTACGTGAATTCTCTAAAGATTTATCTATAAATACAAATTTTTTTTCAAAATTGCACAATACTTTTCAAAGTGGAGTTTTGTTTAAGCTTTTGCTATGCTTTCAAGAATTATACTAAGTATTTTTATGTTTTCAAAACTCATAGGCTCTAATACACAAACTTTTTCATAAAACTTATTCTAAAATATATTTCTTTATTGATATATATAGCCAAGGGGGAGAGAAGAAAGAGAGAAAAGAATTATTTTATCTCCTTTTCGAAAAGTAAAAATTTCTAAGTGTTTTAAATTTTTTAAGTGCATGTTTTTCCTAAGTAAAATTTTTTCTTAGTAAACAAAATTTGTCTAAGCAAAAACGTTTTGAAAATGTTTGCAAATGTTCCTAACTAAAGTTTTTTTGGTGCATGTTTTTCCTAAGTAAAATGTTTGCACATCTCGAGCATCCTCAACACCATAAGACAGTATGATCTTCGCCTGCCACTGGTCGGGCATCCTCGGCACCACGACCAATTCTACTCATCTCAGGCATCCTCGATACCACGAGATAGTAGTGTCTTCAGCCACTCCTGGTCGGGCATTCTCGGCACCGCGACCAGGCCTACAAATCTCGGACATCCTCGGCACCACGAGATGGTAGGAGTTTGTGCTCCTCCTGGTCAGGCATCCTCAGCACCATGACTAGTCCTACACATCTCATGCATCCTCGGTACCTCGAGATGATAAGATCTTCACCCGCCCCTAGTCAAGCATCCTCGGCACCACGTCCAGGTCTACGCGTCTTTATCATCCTCGACACCACAAGACGGTAAAGGCTTACGCTACTCCTGGTCGGGCATCCTCAGCACCACGACCAGTCTTACACATCTCGGGCATCCTTGGCACCACAAGACGGTAAGATCTTCGCCTGCCCTTGGTCGGGCATCCTCGGTACCACGACCAGGTCTACTCATCCCGGGCATCCTCGACACCACGAGATGGTAGCGTCTTTAGCCACCCCTGGTCGGGCATCCTCAGCACTGCGACCAGGCATACCCATCTCGAGCATCCTCTGCACCACGAGATGGTGGGGTCTTCAGCGGCTCTTGGTCAGGCATCGTCGGCACCACGATGAAGTCTCAGCGACTCGGGCATCCTCGGCACCACAGGACGGTATAGGCTTAGGCTACTCCTGGTCGGGCATCGTGTTGGATCGAGAAAAACGATAGAGGGGGGTGAATATCGTTAAAATCTTTTTCGGATTAAGGAAAGAGAAAACACAGCGGAAAACACAACAATCACACAAAGAACATAAGTCTTTCACTTGGTTCAGAGTCGCGGTCGGCTCCTACTCCAAGGCCCACGGTCCTTGACCATTTACTGCGGGCAATTCTATAATTGCACAAAGGTTTACAGATTTTAATACAAGAATATTGCAGTAAATAAAAGAATTACACTTTTCGTTACCGACGCCCTGATGTGGATCGTACTTCGGAGCAGAGGGTCATCGTCGGCGCTGGAATGTCGAGATCGGAGTTTGCCGAAGCAGAGCGCTTGAACGAAAAGCTTAGAGGCGTTAGAAAGTTAAGTTCTTGAAGCCTTGGGGTCGAGCCCCTTTTATAGTGCTCCTGGGGGCGCCTGATTCGCTGGGGGCGCCTGACACGTGCCATCAGATCGGAGAAACTTCATCCGCGTCTCGATCAGTGCTTATCCCTTTCGAATCGGCCACTAGAGCTGACTGGGGCGCCCAGGACCTCCTGGGCGCCTAGCTTGACTTGGTCCGCTGTCTTCGTGGCTGATTTTGCTTCGATTACTCTTTGGCTTTGACCTTGGGCACCCGGGACCTCCCGGGCACCTAACCCAGTGTGATTTCAAAGAGTTCTTGCTTAAATGCAGATTTGGCTTTGACCTTGGGCGCCCGGGACCTCCCGGGCGCCTAGCCCAGTTTCCTAATCCCTTCCTTTGGGGCGTTCTGAGCTGCAGAAACACACTCCTTCGGTCCCTGCAACCAAGGTTAGTTCTAAACCAAACAAAGCAAGAATATTAGTCAATATTTACAACCTTAGCTGTCTTGGTTCTAACTTTGGGTCTCCCAAATGGAACCCTAGGTCGAACAAACACCTAATGTTCCCTCGACGGAGAACGCGTCCTCACCTACTCCTCTCAAGAGAATTTACCTTTTGCCAACCGGCTCCTCCGGTTGGACTTTTGCCTAACTTTACTCACTAGGTCTTCGTGCCCAATCTGTGACCAGGTCATAGTGCCCAATTCCTCGAATCAAGTCTTCGGTGCCCAGCCCTCGGCCAGGACTTAATGCCCAGTCCACGACCAGGACTTATTGCCCAACCTTATGTCAGGACTTAGTTGCCCAGCTCACGGCCAGGACTTATTGCCCAATTCTTAGAACCAGGACTTCGTGTCTAGTATTCCTAGGACTTTTCCTGCACACTTAAGTAACATCGTTAGATCACCAATAATACTTAACTTTGAACCCTTTGCCAATATCAAAACAAGGTTCGATATGGTGCTTCCGGCACCAACAATCTCCCCCTTTTTGATTTATGGCAACACAATTCAAAGTTAAGTATAAACTTATAACAGTTAAGAAAAGAAGGTAAAAATAAATGAAGTATAGCAATTATGAACAAAAGAAATGTAGATTTGAGAAAAAATCCTTTATTTCTCATACTCCCCCTAAAACCCTGAATACTTGTGTTATAAAATACATAACTTTGACCTTTCCTCCCCCTTTGACATATATCAAAAACATACATGGGCAAACAAGTTTTCTGATAGAGAGTTTTTTTCAAAAAGAGTAAAAGCATTTGCATCAACAAAAACTTTTTACACTTAGACAATTTTCCATTTTGAAAAGTTTTGCAAGCCTAAATTTTGTTTAAAAAAAAATTTTTACATATAAGACTTTGCAAAACGAATTCTAAAAAAAATTTATTTAGGCAAAATTTTGAAGGCAAATTTCCCAAAAAGAATTTCAACTTTGAGAATCAGGAAAAAATTTGTTTACTAAAAAAAATTTGCACACTTAGAAGAATTTGCTTGGAAATACTTTGTGCATTTTGAAAAAAAATCTTTAAGAAATTTTTAGACAAGTTTTTTACCAAAAAAAACTTTACTTAGAAACATTTGCCAAAATTTTTAAAAAGTTTTTGCTCAGACAAATTTTGTTTACTAAGGAAAATTTTACTTAGGAAAAAAACATGTACTTAAAAAAGATTTGAAAAACTTGGACATACTTAGAAAATTTTGAAGCGCTAGAAATACTTGAAAGCACTTGAAGTATTTTGACAGTACTTTGGAATTTTAACAGCACTTAGCCCTTAAAAAAATTTGAGGTACATTGAAATTTTTGCTTTACTTTTTGAAAAAGAGATATTTTTTAAAAAATTTCCTTTCTCTCTTTCTTTCTCTCCCCCTTAATGTGAAAACACTTCTCCTTATGTTTTAGACCATTTCCACTTGCAAAACTGAAACATTGCACAAAGCTCCCTCATGATTTGAAATTTTCCCCTTGAAGCTTTTCGAAAGAATACTTGAAAAGAGTTCTAAGTTTAAACATACTCATAAGTTCAGTTTGAAATGATATTTTGAACAAAATTTTCTGGGTATCACAAAGGAGATTCTACGATAGAAAAACCTTAGGTTAATGTGAAAATATTTTTGAGAGCTTCTAAGATAAACTTTCTTTGAAAAGGAGGAAAAAGTTTAAGAAAGAGTTTAATTTTCACGTTTTCTACTCTCCCCCTTGGCCATATATCAATTAAGAACTTTTTGAAAAATACATTTTGAAAGAAATTTAAAGTTTGTGTATCAGAGCTTATGAGTCTTGAAAATAAAAAAAAATTGAGCGAAAAAATAATCCTAAGTAAAATAATGTCAAGAATTATGATAATTTTTAAGTAACAAAATTTTGAAAGAATGAAGAATTGATACTCAAAAACAGAATTGGAGTCAAATGTATATTCTTATTGAGTCCATGCATGATAAGCAACAAAAAATATTTAATCAATAAGTTTACTTGTTTTGAATATTTTGAAAAATGCAAATACTTTAAAAGATGCAAGTACTTTTGAACAATATTATGCATTTTTCGAAAAACTATTAGCACTATTGAGAAATATTATACATTTTTGAAAAATACCAGTACTTTTGAAATATTGTCTTTAAAACATAATATTTTACTTGACTTGGTTTCTTTTTCAGTCTGACACAATCCTAGGAAAACTTGTTAACTACAAAGGCATTTCCCTAAGTGTCCTGGAAATTCTCCAAACTCAAGAAAATATTATTTCAAAAATGATTTTATAAACCACAAAACATTTTAAAAAAATAATATTTTGAGAGACAAATTTCTTATGCTTTCGACAAAATTTTGAAAATATAGTGTATGAAAATATATTATTTATAAATGTTTAATAACTCTTTTAATTTAACCTCTCCCTAAACTTGACCCAGTCCTAGGAAGCTTGTTGACCACAAGTACTCTTCCTCTAAGTCTTTAGGGTTTAGTTCAGATCAAAGGAATTATCTAATAATTTTAAAATAATTACCAAAAAAATTTTTCAGAATTTCTTCTTTTGACTCAGACTCCCCCTAAATTTGACACATCCTAGGAGTCCTTCTAGATCATGAAGTGGACCTTCCTCTGTGTCTTTAGGGTTTATCAAAATCAAATGAGACATAGGCACACTTTTAGCATGTATTTTGAAATTTCGAAACATATGAAGGTAATTTGTCAGGCAGTGATTTTTCAAGGATAATTTTAAAAGACATTTTTTTAAAAAAAAAAAAGATAGTGATTTGTCAAACACAATTTTTGAAAGAAAATTAAAAGAATAAACCACTCCCCCTGTACCTGACACCATTTGACTTTATCTAATTGCCTTAGGAACTTTAGTGTTGTCCTAGGAGGACTGATCAGTAATTAAGTTAATCAAGTCCTAGATCATAGTTATCAAATCCTAGATCATAGTTAACATTCAATCAAGACTTAGTTTGATGATTTAATTTTGAAAACAAATAAAATTCAATTTTTAAAAAATGTTGAGTGGAAAATATATAGAGTTAATTTAGATTTAATTTTTGAAAAAAAAATGAGTTGATTTTGAAAAAGTATTGAACTACATTATTAGGTCCTAGACATCTCACCTAATTCTACATGACAAAACAGGTTACCTTATCTGTTTTGTGAGATGTTTTATTTTTATCTTTGAATTAGTATTAAATCTAAGATTTACTTAAAATTTATGTTAGATTCAAATCTGACAATAGTAAAGTGAATTTGATTTTCTATAATTGGCTTCCAGGTCTTGGCGAGGCACTAGGCCTTCTTTGGCCGTAGCCTTATTGGATCATCAAGCCTTTCCTTGACAAAGCCTTTTATAGAAAATTCATCTTCAAGTTACTCCTTGAAAGATTTTGGTCTAACTAGTTTGGATCTTGGATCGGTAGCTTCGGCTAGTTCCACCAGACTAAACAGACTAAGTAGGACATACTTGACCTTATTAGAAAGGCTTCCCTAACGAACTATCATCTCACCTCCACCCAATACTATGTTGTTCAAATTTTAATTAACCCGTTTGTCCTTAAACTATCTAATTCTAAATCCAAGCATAAAAAGCTAAGTAAAATTATAATGAGGGGAAATTTCTGGATTTTCTAAGTTTGCAAGATTATTAATTAGTTTTTCTTGTATATCAATTTTAATTTTCAAAGTCTCATTTTCTTGTCTTAACATTTTGAATTTTGAATTTATTAATATACATGTTTTCATTAAGTTATTTAAGCATGCATCCATATATAAATTTGACCAAGGGAGATTAATTAAACTATCAGCATTCATGGTAAAGAGTGGATTTTGATATAAATTAAAGTTACCCATATTGATAGTTTGTCCTATATCTTTGGCTCTTCTATCTGTGCATTCATCTTTGTAATGCCCAAACTCCTGGCACTTGAAGCATTGGATGCGACTTTTATCCTTTCGTGCTTTTGGAACTGGTTCCTTTGTCACCGTCGTTGGTGTCGTTCGTATCTTACAAGTAGGACACTTACTTTTGTAATGCCCTCTCTCCCTGCATGTGTAACAAATTACATTATTTTTAAAATTTAAATTTACAATCTTACCTTTTGATTCCTTATTGGGAATCTCCCCCTTGATTCTTGCCGCCTCGAATCAAGACTCATTTTTTGATTCTGGTTTGGATTCGGGTTCAGACTCTGACTCGGTTGTTCGTGCTTGGACCGAGAGTGCAAGATAACTTAGGTGATCTTCTTCTTCTTCATTCGATTCCTCTGATGATTCGAACAACACACCTTCTGAGTCCTCGATGTTGTAAGTCTCTTCATGTAGGTTAATCAGTTTTTCCCACATCTCTTTAGCACATTCAAATGGTCCAATCTGCTTGAATACTTCTTTTGTTAGGCCGCATTGTAGGATTGCAGTCGCCTTTGCATCTGTCTCGATCATGTTGAGTGTTGGTTTATCCAATTTGTCCCAGGCGATCGACATTCCATCTTCTGTAGGTACTGTAAACCCCGTTTGGATTATCATCCATAGATCTAGATGGGCTTTCAGAAGGGACTCCATTTGACTTCTCCAAAAACTGAAGTTCTCGCCGGAGAATAGTGGTGGACGTGCACTGTTCTACTCTTGGTTGGCCATTTAGTTTAAACCTTGTACACAAAAGAAACACCAAAAATGTACCAAGACTTGGTCTTGGATTAGTAGTGCGGGAGAAAAAAAACTAGCTCAAATTGGTGTTGCACGAATTTCGAGGTATAATAATAATAAAATAAAAAATTTTGAAAATGTTACTTTTGTCAATTCTGAAAAAAATAAGAATTCAAAGTTGAAAATTTTGCTCGAATTAAGGTAACATGAATTTCAAGAAAAATATTAAAATAATAAAAAAAAATTTAGGACAAATTTTCAAAAATTGATCATTTTATCAACTCTAATGAATGGTGAAAAGAAAGAGAAAAAGATCGAGTAGTGTTGCACCAACCTTAATTAATGAGAAAGAAAAGAAATAAAATTAAAAATTTCGTAAATCTGAAAAAAAAACTTTCAAACTGGTGGTTGTACCAAGTTTGACTCACCCGCTCTGATACCACTTGTTGGATCGAGAAAAACGATAGAGGGGGGTGAATATCGTTAAAATCTTTTTCGGATTAAGGAAAGAGAAAATGCAGCGGAAAACACAACAATCACACAAAGAACACAAGTCTTTTACTTGGTTCGGAGTCGCGGTCGGCTCCTACTCCAAGGCTCACGGTCCTTGACCGTTTACTGCGGGCAATTCTATAATCGCGTAAAGGTTTATAGATTTTAATACAAGAATATTGCAGTAAATAAAAGAATTACACTTTTCGTTACCGACGCCGTGATGTGGATCGTACTTCGGAGCAGAGGGTCATCGTCGGCGCTGGAATGTCGAGATCGGAGTTTGCCGGAGCAGAGCGCTTGAACGAAAAGCTTAGAGGCGTTAGAAAGTTGTGTTCTTGAAGTCTTGGGGACGAGCCCCTTTTATAGTGCTCCTGGGGGCGCCTGATTCGCTGGGGGCGCATGACACGTGCCTTCAGATTGGAGAAACTTCATCCGTAGCTCGGTCAGCGCTTATCCCTTTCGAATTGGCCTCTGGAGCTGACTGGGGCGCCCGGGACCTCCTGGGCGCCTAGCTTGACTTGGTCCGCTGGCTTCGTGGCTGATTTTGCTTCGATTACTCTTTGGCTTTGACCTTGGGCACCCGGGACCTCCCGGGCGCCTAGCCCAGTGTGATTTCGAAGCGTTCTTACTTAAATGCAGATTTGGCTTTGAACTTGGGTGCCCGGGACCTCCCGGGAGCCTAGCCCAGTTTTCTACCCCTTCCTTTGGGGCGTTCTGAGCTGCAGAAACACACTCCTTCGGTCCCTGCAACCAAGGTTAGTTCCAAACCAAACAAAGCAAGAATATTAGTCAATATTTACAGCCTTAGCTGTCTTGGTTCTGACTTCGGGTCTCCCAAATGGAACCCTAGGTCGAACCGATGCCTAATGTTCCCTCGACGAGGAACGCGTCCTCACCTACTCCTCTCAGGAGAATTTACCTTTTGCCAACCGGCTCCTCCGGTTGGACTTTTGCCCAGCTTTACTCACCAGGTCTTCGTGCCTAATCCGCGACCAGGTCTTAGTGCCCAATTCCTCGAACCAGGTCTTCGGTGCCCAGCCCTTGACCAGGACTTAGTGCCTAATTCCTCGAAGCAGGTCTTCGGTGCCCAGCTCTCGGCCAGGACTTAGTGCCCAGTCCACGACCAGGGCTTATTGCCCAACCTTATGTCAGGACTTAGTTGCCCAGCCCACGGCCAGGACTTATTACCCAATTCTTAGAACCAGGACTTCATGCCTAGTGTTCCTAGGACTTTTCCTGCACACTTGAGTAACATCGTTAGATCACCAATAATACTTAACTTTGAACCCTTTGCCAATATCAAAACAAGGTTCGATATGGTGCTTCCGGTACCAACACATCCTCGGTACCACAATCAGTCTTACACATCTCGTGCATCCTCGGCACCTCAAGATGGTAAGATCTTCGCCCGCCCCTGGTCGGGCATCCTCGACACCACTACCAGGTCTATGCGTCTCGAGCATTCTCGACACCACGAGACGGTAAAGGCTTAGGCTACTCCTGATCGGGCATCCTCGGTACAATGACCAGTCCGACATATCTCGGGCATCCTTGGCGCCATGAGATGGTAAGATTTTTGCCTACGCTTGGTCGGGCATCCTCAGCACCATGACCAGGTCTACTCATCTCGGGCATCCTCGACACCACGAGATGTAGCGTCTTCAGCTACTCTTGGTCAGGCATCCTCGGCACCGCAACTAGGCCTATGCATCTTAGGCATCCTCGCACCACGAGATGGTAGGGTCTTCAGCGTCACTCGGTCGTGTATCCTTGGCACCACGACCAAGTCTCAGCGTCTCAGGCATCCTCGACACCACGAGATGGTAAAGGCTTAGGCTACTCCTAGTTGGGCATCCTCGGCACCACGACCAGTCCTACACATCTCAGGCTTCCTTGACACCACAAGATAGTAAGATCTTTGCCTGCCCCTGGTAGGGCATCCTCGGCACCAAGATCAGGTCTACTCATCTCGGACATCCTCGGTACCACGAGATGGCAGCATCTTCAGCCACTCCTGGTCGGGCATCCTCGGCACCGCAACCAGGCCTACGCATCTCGGGCATCCTCGGCACCACAAGATCGTAGGTGTTTATGCTCCTCCTGGTCGGGCATCCTCGGCACCACAACCAGGTCTACTCATCTCAGGCATCCTCGGCACCACGAGATGGTAGGATCTTCAAGCTATTGCATCAGGCTTTGATGAGATATTTCATTTGTTTCTTTCATTATTGAAACTACAAAGCAACACAAACATGCATACAAGCACATATATATGTATTTCTCACATGACTCACCGAGTACGATATGGTTGGAGGTGATTTGCATGCCACAGCCTATCCAGCTTTTCGTCTTGTAGATAATAGCTTCCTCTGATGAGCTTCTTGACGATGATGTAAGGTTCGCTCCATTGTGACTCAAGCTTTCTGGGGTATTCGACCGGATTGATTCTTTTTCAGACCTTATCCCCAACTTGGTAGGTTTAGGTGATCAATCGGTGATTGTACGCTTGCTACATACGTTGCCGATATGCAACTAGTTAGGTAGCTGTCTTGTCTCACACCTCTGCCACTAGGTCCAGGTCGATCAGCCGTTCCTGATCATTGTCTTCTTTGTTGTAGTGCTGATGTCGGACGGACTCATCGCCTATCTCCACTGGAATTATCGCTTCCGCTCCATACACTAGATTGAAGGGACTCTAACCTATTCCTTCTTTGGGAGTAGTGTGGTACGACCATAGAATGCTTGGGAGTTCTTCAACCCAGATGTCTGTGACATGGTCCAGCTTTATCTTGAGCCCCCTAATAATCTCCCGTTTGACTACTTCTGCTTGGCCATTTCTTTGGGGATATATGACTGAAGTGAAGGCTTGATGAATACCCAGCCCTTCACATCATTCTCTGAGTATACACCCTGCAATTTGTCTGCCATTATCCGACACCAACTTATAAGGGATATCGTACCTCCAAACTATATCCCTCCATAGGATTTTCATCACAGCGGCTTCTGTGATATATGCAAGCGGTTCAACTTTAATCCATTTGGAGAAGTAGTCAACCAGCACTAACAATAACTTCTTCTGCTGAGGCCCGATCAGAAAAGGATCCACAATGTCCATCCTCCACTGATCGAAGGAGCAAGAAACAGTGGAGGCTCGAAGTAGCTCAGTCGGGAGATGGGTGATATACTGGTGCTTTTGGCAGGCTTCGCATCTGGCCACAAATTTGATGATATCTGCTTGCAACATGGGCCAAAAATACCCGACCAGGATAATCTTCCTAGCCATGGATCTTCCCCCGATATGGCTTCCATATATGCTTTCATGAATTTCCCACATGATGTAGTCGACTTCCCCTGGGCCAATACACTTGAGCAATGGTCAGGCGAAGGCTCTTTAATATAACTGCTCTCCGACCAGCGTTATCTGGAAGCCCTGCGATGGAAAAGCTAAACTTCCTTGTTGCTCGTCGGCGTAGCCCCGCTACGTAAGAACTCTACATATGGCTCTCTCCAGTCGGGTAAGGCAGTGTTTGTGGCCTCTTCTCCGATCTGGGCCACCGCTTCTTCTGAAGCACTGGGCTCATCTAGTGTCCATGATGTAATAGAGCTGGCCAATTTGGCTAACTCATCCTCCCTAACATTGTCAGCTCAGGATATTTTCTACAAAACAACTTCGGTGAAAGAGGACCTCAGCTGCTCATAGATGGACACATACCTTTGTAGGCACTCATTCTTAATTTCGAACTTGCCTTTGATCTGCTGAGCCACGAGCTGAGAGTCTGAGTGCAAGATAACCCGAGCAGCTCCTACTTGCTTGGCTTCTTGTAGCTCCGCTAGTATCGCCTCATATTCGGCTTCATTATTGGTGGCCCGGAAGTGGAGTCGGATGGATAGTTGTAATACATCTCCCTTGGGGGAAATCATCAGGACTCCAACTCGCTGTTCTAGCTATTGGAGGAACCATCGACATAGATTTTCCACACTCCATCAACTTCAGGTCTAGGGACAGCTTCGAGCATGAAGTCAGCCATAGCTTGAGCCTTGATGGTAGTACGGGGTTAGTACTCAATCTCATATTCGCTCAACTCTATCGTCCATTTGATCAGCCATCCTGAAGCCTCGGGGTTGGTGAGGATGCGCCCAAGTGGGCTATTGGTGAGTACCACAATGGGATACGCCAAGAAATACAGCCTCAGTCTTCGGGCCATCAGCACCAGAGCGTAGGTCAGCTTTTCCAAGGTAGTATACCAAGTTTCTGTGTCCTTCAGGAGATGCACGAAGAAGTAGATTGGATACTGAGTAGTACATGCTTTCCGAATGAGCGCAGAACCCATGACTTGTTCAGCTGCGGATAGGTAGACGAACAATGTTTGTCCTTCCAGCGGCTTATAGAGGATGGGGAGCTCGGCAAGGTATGCTTTTAAATCCGTGAAAGCCTTCTTACACTGATCATCCCAATCGAACTTAACAGCCTTCCTCAGAATTTTGAAGAATGGTAGGGTTCTGTCGGCAAATTTGGAGATGAACCGGGACAGAGCTGTAATTCTACCATTCAGCCATTATACCTCCTTAAAATTGCGAGGGGATAACATATTGAGAATGGCTTGCACCTTCTCCAAATTAGCCTCAATCCCCCTTTCAGTCATCATGTACCCGAGGAACCGACCACTCTTCACCCCAAATAAACACTTGGCGGGGTTCAGTTTCAGCTTGTTGGCCCTCAAGGTGGTGAATATTTCTTCTAGGTCGGTTATCATGTCCTTTCCCTTCTCGGTCTTGACTAAGATGTCATCTACATATACCTCAATGTTCCTCCTGATCTGATGGCGAAAGACCTTGTCCATCATTCGCTGATAGGTTACCCCTGCATTGCGTAACCCGAACGGCATGACATTGTAATAGTAAGTGTCATCTGCTGTCATGAAGCTGACCTTTTCTTGGTCTTCTCGAGCATGGGAAACCTTGTGATATCCCTTATACACATCCAACATTGAAATGAAATCACAACCAGAGGTAGAATTCACCAGTTGATCAATGCGAGGCAAGAGGTAACAGCCTTTAGGGCAGGTTTAATTTAGATCACTAAAATCAATACGAACCCGCCATTTACCTCCGGGCTTAGGGACTAGTACAACATTGGCCAACCAGGATGGGAATTGAACTTCTCTTATATGTCCGGCCTTCAGCAATTTTGCGACTTCTTCCTTGATGATCTTGTCTTGCTCGGGTGCAAAGTGTCTTCGCCTCTGTTTCATCGGTCGGGCTCCTGGTGTTATATGAAACCGATGCGTGGCCAAGGCAGGGGACTCCCTTGATCTCTTCGGTAGCCCATGAAAACACGTCCTGATGGTCCATTATGCAACTGACCAGATGACTTCTCAGTTCTGGCCTGAGGTCAGCAACAATCCACGTGATTCTTTCAGCGTGTTGAGAATGAATCTGGACCATTTCGCTTTCGACCTCCCTGCGTTCTTCTTTAGGCCTCTCTTCTTCTCGAGGGTTGGCGAGGTCGATTTGCAACGCTTCATGAATCCTCGGGTTCTTGCGGGCTTCTGTCCTAACCTCTCCACTGTAGCATCACCGAGAAGCTAACTAGTCTCCTTTGACTTCGGTCACCTGCTCACCCACCAGGAATTTGATCTTTTGGTAGTAGACTGAGACCACCACCTAGAATAGGCTGAGCGTCGGACACCCTAGGATGGCGTTGTAGGACGATGGGACATCCACGATCATGAAGGGCGTCATTCTCGTCCTCTCCAACATATCATCCCATAGTGACAGAGACAGAGAGATCTGCCCTATCGGCTGCACTCTGTATTCGGTGAAGCCAAAGAATGAGGTGGAGTCTGGTTGCAGCTCATCCTCATCGATCTGCATCTGGTCCAGAGTCGCCTTGTATAGGATATTGACGGAGCTACGTGTATCCACAAAGACGTGCTTAACCTCACAATTAGCTATGCGTGCAAGGATTACCAGTGCATCTTCATGGGGAGCCTCTACGTCATCCAGATCGTCAAGGTCAAATGAAATAACAAGCCCCTAACGCTTGTCGATGCTCATCCCAATGGGGTAGTTCTCCAGTCAACGTGTGTGGGCTTTCCTTGCCCGATGAGAGTCTCCTCCAGTAGGCCCTCCGAAGATCACTCCCACATGGCCTGATGGGGGCCCGTGTGCCAGAGCTTTGCCTTTCTTGGGATCTCTTTCGGGGGAGATCGATTGGTGGGACACTATCTCCCGAGTCCTTTATTAGTAGGAGCCCTAGAGCCAATTATGTGATGATTGACTAGGAACTTTTTGTATCATATTCTATCATTAATAAAGGCATGTTTGGTTATTATACTTAATTTGTATTTGTGTCAAATAACTAAGTATAATAATGTCCTTGTGTAGTAGGTTCTTATCTACATCATATCGATTGGTTGAATCGATAGTGAGATGATGTAGAGAACACTACACTAAACTATTCCTAGTCGAGCATTAATATTCAAGGACAATATTAATGCATGAAGACTAGCATGTAGGTCAAATGATGACTTGAGCTCACAAGTCATGGATATGTGATATCAAGTTGACACATGGGTATACATTGGAGAATGTGTACTGAATTGACCCGCTATGAGAAAGTTTCATAGATTGTCATATGAGTATCATAAACTTTCTCATGTGACTATTAGTATGAATAGTCCTTTGACCTGAAGTCACTACGGTTCCCTAAATAAGGAGTTATCTACTTTGGTATCGTCAAACGTCACCCGTAACAGGGTGGACTATAAAGGCAATCACTGGGTATGTAATGAATTATGCGGAGGGATGTGAGTGATGTAGATGGGATCTATCCCTCCCATATGACGGGAGTGATATCTGTGGGCCCCTTGATCGCGTAGGACTACTGAAACGCATGGTCATGCTCAAATGAGTCAATATGAGATATTGAGCTCATTTGTTTGAGTGAGTCTACTCGGGGATCAAGAAACACATAGATTGATCAAGGATGACACAGTCTATGCCTCATTGGTCAATCTAGATATCAAGGATAGAAGGATAAGGTCATACATTATCATAGTCACAGAGGTTTAGTCGGATCTCGACTATTCTTGTTACTTGGGTAGCAATGATGCATTGCTAGATGCCTCTCATTGCTTATGTGTCTAAAGCGTTTAGGCACATTGCCAACGTCACGAGAACCTATTGGGTGACACACTAAGGACATGATGTTTCGGGAAATCAGATCGGGAGCCCGAGTTGGAAACTCGGGAAGTCTTCTCGGGAGCCCGAGTTGGGAACTCGGGAGATCTGATCGGGAAATCATATCTGGAGCCAGAGTTGGGAACTCGGGAAGTCTGATCGGGAGCCCGAGTTGGGAACTCGGGAGATCTGATCAGGAGATCGGGTCGGGAGCTCGGGACAGGAGCTCAGGAGACTCGGGTCGGGAGCTAGGGTCGGGAGCTTAGGGACTTGGTCGGGAGCTCGGGTCGGGAGCTCAGAGACTTGGTCGGTAGCTCGGCAGACTAGGTCGAGAGCTCGGCGACTTGCTCGGCAGACTTGGTCGGGAAACCTGGTCGAAAGCCCGAGAGGCCCGGTTGGAATTACAGGGGAAATTCATTAAAGAGTTTAATGAAGGAAAGAGAAAAGTCACTCTTCATTGGATAAAGAAAAGGTGAAGAGTCACATGAAAAGATGTGCTCTTTATTGGCTTTAATGAGGGGGAAGTCAAAGAGACAAAAGACTTTTTATATTCATGGGATGAGTATAAAAGAGAGTCTAGTCATTTTGAATGACAAGTGTGTGAGCTTTCCCTTACTCTCTTCTTCCTCTTCTCCCTCTTGGCCAAAACCCTTGTGGGTTCTTGGTTGTCTTGTGAACTACCCCAAGTTGCTAGCACAACTGAGGTAGTTCTTCCCGAAGTTGAGAGATCGTGTCCGTGTGGATACGAATAGAGGCACGGACACTTGAACGTGCAAGAGATCTGGCGCATCTTGGACGAGCGGGATAAGCGAAGGGCACGCTCCAAAGGTATACACTGTAGATAGATCTATTAGATAGATGAACTTCGTACGAGTTTTTCTTTCACATGGATCGATCGAGGGATCTTATTTCCGCTGCGTTTTGTGTTTTGGTGCCGGGAGATCCCAATAGTGGTATCGAAGCCACTTGCGAAAGACCGTACAAAGTTTTATGCATTTTTATATGTGATATAGAAGTAGGACAAGATTTTTTATGAGTTGCATATAACTGTATGATATAGAAGTCGGGCTCCCGACCTCCCTCTCGGGAAGACTGACCTCTGAGGTCATACCGAGCCGAAGGCTTCCGAGGCCACTCGGGAAGACAGACGCTCGGGTCGTCCCGGGAGAGGAAACCCCGAGACCGTCTCGGGAAAGGGGAGTCCAAAGATCATACCGAAGCAATAAGGGTCTCGGATTCATTTGATGAATCAAAGGCAGCGACTCATTCACGGGGTTGAAGGATTAGACTATGATGAAACCTATGCCCCAGTAGCCAGACTTGAGTCAATTAGAATGTTGTTAGCATTTGTAGCTCATAGAGGGTTCAAGCTATACCAGATGGACGTTAAGTCAGCCTTTTTAAATGGGTTCATCAAAGAAGAAGTCTATGTAGGACAACCCCCAGGATTTGAGGACCTAGAAAAACCTGACTATGTCTTCAAACTTAAAAAGGTACTTTATGGGTTAAAACAAGCACCTAGAGCATGGTATGAACGCCTATTAACTTACCTTATTTCTAAGGAGTTTAACCAAGGATAAATTGACTCCACCCTTTTTGTTAAAACCTTAGAAAAAGACATCTTCATTGCCCAAATCTATGTTGACGACATAATTTTCAGATCTACCAACTCAAACTTTTTAAAGGAATTTGTAAAAATAATGGAAAATGAATTTGAAATGAGCTTAGCTGGTGAGCTTAATTTCTTCTTAGGACTGCAAATTAAGCAAACTAGGGATGGTAATTATGTTCACCAATCCAAATATGCTAAGGAGTTAATAAAGAAATTTAAAATGGACAACTCCAAAAGCATAAGTACCCCTATGGCCACAAATGTCAAGATTGATAGTGACCCTGAAGGTAAACCTGTAGATCTTAAGCTATACCGGAGTATGATTGAAAGTCTACTTTACCTTACAGCCAGCAGACCTGATATCCTCTTCTCTGTAGGAATGTGTGGTAGATACCAAACCTGTGCTAAGGAAACGCACTTAGCAGCCCTAAAAAGAGTACTTAGATACATTAAGGGCACCCTAAATGTAGGGATTTGGTATCCTAGAACCTCAACCTTTGAACTGTCAGGATACTCTGACTCTGAATATGCTGGATGTAAACTAGATAGAAAAAGTACAAGTGGAAGCTGCCAACTTTTAGGAAATAGTCTAGTCAATTGGTGCAGTAGAAAGCAACACTGCGTAGCCCTATCTACAACCGAAGCAGAATATGTTGCTTTAGGAGAGTGTGTGGCACAACATTTATGAATGATGCACACTCTTAAGGACTTCCAGCTGGCTGGCTTCTAAGTCTTGCTACAGTCTTAGGAGGCGATTTTAAGGCGATTTTGAAGGCGATACCACGCGCGCAATCATCTTCTGGCGGCTTCGGCCGCCGGCGCCCCTTCTATCGCTGACGATGATTCTTTCTTCATCCCCCTTCCTATCATCAACGTCGCACTTCCCTCCCATGGCGATCACTCGAAATGCTGGGCACCAAATCTCGAGCATCGACGGAGTTCATCTGAAGCCAAAAGAATTCCTACAACAAATCATAAACCCTAACCAGGAATCCGCTGCATCTGGGAGCTTCTCTATTGCAACAGCATCAACCTCTAGTCCCCAACAAACGGATGCTCAGATCTCATCATATGCTGCAGCGGCTAAAATCATTCCACCTCGTGTTCTGAAGAAAAGCTTTGATGACATCGGTTCTAATTACAAGCCGATCATAGTTTGTGAGAATAAGCCAGGGATTTTCTATTCAGAGGAAGAAATTGAAGGTATGGCAATCCCTTATCAATTTGCTCTGATTGGGAAGTTTTCAGGACAGCGTCCAAAACAGGAGACTATTTTACAAACTTTCAAGAATTTTGGACTATCAAGCTCTTATAATATTAGGTTTTTGCGTGCTGGATGCATCTTTATTCACCTATCATCAAATGAAGACATGGCTAGGATTTGGAGTCGTGGTATATGGTACATAGAAGGTATCCCTTTGAGGATCTTTAAATGGACACCACATTTTTCTTACGAGGTGGAATCATCAGTTGTACCAGTTTGGATCCAGCTCCCGGATCTGCCAATACATATGTTTAACAAAAACAGTCTCTTCTCGGTTGGTAGAATTATGGGGAAGCCTATTAAAGTTGATGAAGGTACAGCAAATGCTACTAAGCTTTTGACAGCTCGAATCTGTTTAGAACTTGATTTGTTAAAGCCTAGAGTTGAAGATTTTTGGATTGGTATTGGAGGAGAGAAACGGCTTCAGAAAGTGGTTTATGAAAAGATGCCAAGATATTGCACTGATTGTAAACACTTGGGACATGCGGTTGAGGAATGTTATGCAAATGGAAATAAACCTAAGCCCACATGGATTTCCACTAAAAATGATCCAGAGAAAAAGGAAGAAGATCAGAGAATGTATTTAAAGAAAAGGAAAGGAAAAGATATTGATCCGACATATGTTAGCTCGCAAGAGGAAGAAGTGTATCAGTTTCAGCCTGATGATAAAATGCAAGAGGTAATGCAAAAAGGGAAAAAGAAATGGGTACAGAAAAATGTCAATGTAAACCTTGTTGATAAAAGACAAGATGTTAATGGAGGAATGAATAAGTTTCAACCTCTTGCCGATTTGGAAGAGGAGGATCAAGAAGCTAAGGAATATTGTGATTATCAGGCCGAAATGGACAGTATCCTTAAAGATGATATTGCAGTTGAAGTAAATGATGAGATGCAGGAAAATAAAGAAGATAAAGAGTTAGATGGCCGGTTATTAAAAGGAAAAAAGCAAGTGATTTCTGAAAACAAGCAGAGTGGAAAATTAACAATAGCTGATAACACTTCACAGAAGGAAAAGGAAACCAATAGTTCTGATCCCCAAGATTTGCAAATGTTGGAAGATATTGAAAAAGAGAAAGGTGTTAATTTTTGGGAGGACCAAGATGTTCCAAAGGAGCAGAATTTCTCAAAATCTTTTGAGGAAGAAGAAGATTCGAATAGTGGTGATGAAGTGCAAATCCAAAGAAGAGCCTCCTGTGAGCTGCCAGACAACTTAAATAAGAGGAAAATGCCAAGAATCTTAAGTACAGACAATCTGAAACAAAAAGAAGTCAGGATTAAACCAGATATGAGAGAACAAAGTAGGATATCGGCTGCAACTTTTTCCAAAGCTGCAGTAACTTCAGATTTGGCAGCTAACAAATTGATTGGGATTTCTGAACTTCTTGCAAATAAAAATAAACAATCAGATAACACTGCCCATATGCCAGCAGAAAACAGAAGGATAACTAGGAGTAAAGTCCAATTCCAGAAGGCTTCTTCCTCATCCTTCTCTTAATGGCAGGTATGATATGGAATATTAGAGGTTTGGGTAATCTTGCCTCTTTGCGTAGAGTTCATTTCTTAAGGAAGAATTACCACTTAAATTTCATAGGCATCATTGAGCCGTTTGTTAAGCTAGATGAAGACTTCATTACCAGAAAGTTAGCTTTTGAATCTGTAATTACAAATTGTTCCGGCAAAATCTGGTTTGTGTTTGATGCTAATATCAATTGTGTGGTTTTAGTGGATCATGATCAGTTCTTGCATATGGAAATTAGCTCGCCTATTTTCCCTGTTAAAATGCTTATAACAATCATCTATGCTAAGTGTAATCAAGCAGGAAGAGCAATCCTTTGGGAGAAATTACTAGAAATCAAACCGACAGAGGATGTGTTTTGGCTAGTAGGTGGTGATTTTAATGTTATTTCCAATTCAAATGAACATTCTAATGGTATCATCTCAAAGCTAGGCCCGGTGCAAGATTTCAATGATTTCTTATTGGCTTCAGAGCTTTTAGATGCAGGTTTTGTAGGTGACAGATTCACCTGGACAAATAATAAGATCTGGAAGCGCTTGGATAGAGTTCTTTTATCATCTTCTTGGTATGCTAATGATTTATCAGTGCGCATAGAGCATTTAAGTCGAGCTTGTTCAGATCACTGCCCCCTCCTTATCACATTTCCAGAATTTTTGAAGCCAGGGGCCTCGTTCAGATTTCAAAACATGTGGATAGTGCATCAAAATTTTCTGCAAACAGTTAGACTCAACTGGTTGCTTCCGATTTCCAGTTATGGGCTGAAGAAACTACAAGCGAAATTAAGAAGACTAAAGGAACATTTGAAATGGTGGAATTGGGAGGTTTTTGGAGACATACACGACAACATTATGAAGGCAGAACAAGGATTTGCTGAAGCTGAAAAAGCATATGACCTAAACCCTTCAGAAGTTAACAAAATAGAAAGGTCTCAAAAACAAGCAATTTTGTTCAAAACATTGAATATGGAAGAAATCTTTTGGAAACAAAAAGCCGTCGTAAAGTGGGCAATGGAAGGAGAAAGAAATACAAAGTTCTATCATAACTTAGTTAAAAAAAGAAGAATGGTGAACAGGATTTTCAGAATTTGGGATGATGGCTCTTGCTTAGAAAAGCCGGAACAGATCTATATCTCTGCAGCTTCTTATTTTTGAAAAATTGTTGTCTGGAGAGAAATATAATGGTCAAGATGTTAATTATGATCACATACCACGTCTGGTTAATTCTAGTGACAATAACGTGCTGAGTACATTCCCAGAAATGGAAGAAATTAAACAAACTATATGGGGAATGTCAAGGAATAGTGCTGCGGGTCCTGACGGTTTTTCAGTGGAGTTTTACACGGCTTGCTGGGAAATTATTAAGGAGGATATTCATGAAGCTGTCCTGGATTTCTTCCAAGGTGGTTCGATGCCAAAAGGCATGATGGCTACTACAATAGTTCTAATTCCCAAAGTGGATAATGCACAGCAATGGAAAGATTTTAGACCCATCAGTTTATGTAATGTCTCCAATAAAATAATTTCCAATTTGGTATCTAAAAGATTGAGTGTTATCATGGATAAAATAATCTCCCCTTCACAGAGTGGATTTGTTTCAGGAAGATTGATTTCAGATAACATCTTGCTAGCTCAAGAATTTAATCATAAGTTAAACTATCATGTGAGAGGTGGAAATTTAATTTTGAAATTAGATATGGCAAAAGCTTTTGACAGGGTTCAATGGAATTTTCTTTTCAAAGTAATGGAAGCTTTGGGATTTTCGAAGGCCTTTATTAGACTTATAGAGCATTGTATTCTGCATGTTGGTTTTCTGTTAAATTAATGGGCACCTAGCTGGTTTTTTAAATCTAAGCGTGGTCTAAGACAAGGCGATCCTCTTCTCCTTTATTGTTCATTATTGCTGCAGAATTTCTTTCTAGAGGATTGGACAATTTATTTGCCAAGTTCCCGCAATTATTTTTTTCTTCAGGTGCGATATTAAACTTACTCATTTAGCTTATGCTGATGATATTATGATTTTAATGAATGGCTCTGCTAATAATGTGAAAAGGGTAAAGAAATTTCTGGTTGATTATGAAAAGTTTTCAGGACAGGCCATCAATGAAGGGAAAAGCATGTTCTATCCATCCAAAAATATTACAAAGGCCCGAAAGAATTTGATTGCTTCGGTTACTGGGTTCTCAAAGGGAGTACTTCCTATTTTATATCTAGGTGTTCCAATTATGGCTGGGATCCGTAAAATATGCCATTTTCAGCCTCTAGTGGAGAAGGTAAGAAAGAAGTTCTTGGGATGGAATATTAAAAGGCTCACACATGGAGGTAGACTGCTTCTTATTCAAAGTGTTCTTGCATCGCTTCCGATTTATACTCTGCAGGTAATCCTTCCTCCAATTCAGTTTTACATCAAATTGAGATGCTATTTGCAAATTTTTTTTGGGGTATGACAAATGACAAAAAGAAGACACATTGGGTAGCTTGGTTAGAGGCTTGCAAGCCAAAGCTGGAGGGTGGATTAGGCATTAGAAAGTTAACAGATGTTGCCACGGCGACGGCAATAAAACTTTGGCTCAGATTTAGGGAGCAAAAATCTCTATGGGCTTTATTCCTATCAAAAATGTATTGTGGAACCACTTCACCAAATTTTGTTTCAGTAAATTGGAGAAGCTCCCCATGTTGGCGCCGGCTGTTAAAAATCTGCAATTTAGCTGAAAATAACATCGGATGGATCATTGGTAAAGGAGATTTGAATTTTTGGTTTGATACTTGGTTTGACCAAGGGCCATTATTTAAAATATGTGAGATTGAAGGTGACCCTAACTGTAAGGTTTCGGACTTCTTTAATAGTCAAGGATGGGATACCAATAAAATGCAGCATATAATATCAACCGGAATGATAGAAGAAATTAAGAAGATGGTAGTCCCCTCCTCAACAAACTTAGACACTCTCAAGTCATGCCCTATGGGCAGACAAGACGCGATTGTTTGGATTCCCACAAAAAATGGTAATTTCTCACTTAATTCCGCTTGGAATAGCATAAGAAATGCTCAAGCCCCCATGAGAATATGGAAAGCTTATTGGAGTAGACTGCTTTACCCGAGTACTTCTATTTTCATATGGAGATTCTTGAGGAAAAGATTACCAATGGATGAGATAATGCAACAAAGAGGAATACAGCTAGCATCCAAATGTCAATGTTGTGAATCAATGGAAACATGGGATCACCTTTTCTATAATGGAGTGGTTGCCAAAGAGACTTGGAAATATTTTGCTCAGTTATTTGGAGTGGATAGGTACCAAATTCTTGATAAATGGAGGAAAGTGCAGGACTGGTCAAAGGATGGTCATGTCATGGAAATCATTCCTTTTTTAATCGCTTGGAATTTATGGAGTGCTAGAAATGATTCAAAGCACAGAGGATTTAAGCCGAGTGCGAGCAAAGTTATTTGGAAGATAAAGGATTATATTCAAATATGTATGTCTGCGGGAGTTATCAGGCAAATACATTGGAAAGGTTACAAGAATACAGCAAAGTTCTTGGGCTTTCATATTAAGAATACAATCAGAACACTATCACTACAGTTTTGTGGAAAAAACCAAGTCTTGGATGCTTTAAATTGAATACCGATGGCTGTTCCAAAGGAAACCCTGGCCCTGCTTCATATGGAGTCATCATCCGTGATCATGAGGGTCAAATTATTCAAGCAAAAGCTGGAATTATTGGTATAGGAATGAATATTAAAGCAGAGTTAACAGCAATTCAAATGGGACTTGAATTATGCATGAATAACCTATGGCTCCCGGTTTGGTTGGAATCGGACTCGATTGTTGCACTGAGCACCCTTCAAGCTACATCTGTTCCATGGGAACTCAGAAATTTGATCTTAAAGATCAGAGGTATTCTGTATAATTCCCAAATTCAGGTTTCTCATGTGTTCAGAGAGGCTAACGCGGCTGCGGACTATCTAGCTAATCTAGCTTTTACCCTCTCTGAAGACAGAATATTTTCCCCTACTGATATAAATAGAACACTGCTTGGCATTTGCAAACTGGACAGAGTAGGTTTACCATATATCAGAGTCTCCAAAAAGACAGGATAAACTGCTAGTCAACTTGGAACAAATTTTCTCAAGATTTACTCCCTCCTGGATTTATGTCTTCTACTTGCAGATACGTCTATTTGTTCCTTTAGTTTCATTGGTTTATTATTTTAATCGCAGCAGTATATTTGTTTTTCTAAGGTTCTATTGTTCCAATTGTAAGAAATGCCATAACCCTAGTGATATCTGCTCAAAGAATGCTCTACCTGAAAAGCAGTATTTTTCTGACAGGAATGGTTTAAATGCTCGGTATATCCCTTCCCAGAAGCTGTTAGAGGAGCTTGATAGTCTCCTTCTTTTCTGCTGAAGGAGAGCTCAGCATTTCTCTTAGATACTGCTGATGATGTGCTCTGGACTTTCGTGCATTATTAAAATGAGGCTGAGAAGCAAATTCCCTCTCTTCTGAAAATGTTTCAAGCTATTGACTACAAAACTTTCTCCCTAGCTAATGATCAATGCTATCGTTCTCCTATTGACTTGCTCGCTGGTTATGAAGATTCTTATATGCTGGTTGAAGCTGAGTTCCCAATTGCCAGAATGCTTCTTGTTTCTGTAACTTGGCAGATTGGTATTGTGGTAAGATTAAAGGCTGATCTACTTGAAGTTGTATATCAGAGAGATTATACATGTTCTGGAAGTATAAATTTATAAATGCTCTGGTATGTGATACGCCTGGATTCCTGATGTAGCTCTGAAGAAAGAGTTCTGAAGTAAACTCCGTATGTTTGTCATATGATATGGGATACATAGGCTGACTATTTTTTAGGATAGTGCAGTATTATTGGTGGTAGGCTGTGTATCAAAACTTGTGCAGCTTTGGTTTTATACTGGAGGAAAATGAGAATTGCGATCGTTCTGATTCTGTCAATATTGTAAATCAAGATTACTTGGCTGTTACTGGGCTTTGGCTTAGATCTGGAAAATGATTTATGTTCAGGGACTGGAAAATATTGCTAGCAAATTGCAGTGTCCGAAAATTGAAAAGATGCTGGTTCTCAGCATATAGAGGCAGTAAAATTGGTTGGAAGACTGGATATCTTAGTGAGGCTTGAAGCAGTATGGCTTAGCCTTCTATATAGAAGTTCTTTCAGCAAAAATTTTGTTTTGAACTACAACTTGTAAATGACATTGTCTTTTGTAATTCTATATATTAGAAGGTCAGGTTTGGTCCCCCTTCTAATATGGATTCTCTTTTTCCTTGAAATAAAATCCTTCCTTAAAAAAAAAAACTCAAACCACACTTGAGCTCCTGCACCTTGACCTATTTGATTCACATGGAGCCAAGTCACTAAGCGGAAACCGGTACTGCTTAGTAATTATCGATGATTACTCTAGGTTTACTTGGGTTAGGTTCCTTAAGACTAAAGATGAAACCCTAAACCTATTTATTGATTTTTGTAAGATAATTGAAAATCAAAATGATACCAAAATCAAAAGACTTAGGAGTGATCACGGGGGAGAGTTTGAGAATCAATGGTTCGAGGAATTTTGTAGAATAAACGGATACATTCACGAATTCTCATGTCCTAGAACCCCCCAGCAAAATGGGATAGTAGAACGGAAAAATAGAATCCTACAGGAAACCGCTAGGATTATGCTCAATGAATTCAACTTAGCTAACCAATTTTAGGCAGAAGCAATTAGTACGGCTTGCTATATCCAAAATATGGTCCTAATTAACAAACGACATAATAAAACTCCCTATGAATTATACTACCATAGCCTTCCAAACCTACATACCTAAGGGCCTTTGGGTGCAGAGTCCATATCCTAAACACTAAGGACTATCTAGGTAAATTCCAGTCTAAGTCAACCCCAGGAGTCTTCTTAGGATATTCAACGACAAGTAGGGCCTATAGGGTCTACAATAAACACACTAACAAAATTGAAGAAACAACAAATCTAATATTTGATGAGGAAACTAATTCAAAATCTGATAATCCAGATTTAAATCCAGCAAATATTGATCATGAAGATAATGAACAAATTATTAAACCACTAGTTGAATCTCTAAATGAACTAACTATTGAACCAACTACTGAGTCAATTGAACCAATAATTGAACCAACCCAAGTAGTTGAACAAAATACTGAATCGAACCGTCCAGCCGGACCTGAGGCTGAACTAAGTTCTAGAAGAACCAAGAAACCCAGACTCAGTTACCCAACTGATCAAATTGTCGGTGATCCAACGTTAGGAGTCAGAACTAGGTCTTCCTATAGAAATCTTAGTCAGATTGCACTGATTTAGAAAATTGAACCTAAGACTATAGAGGAAACCTTACCTGATCCTGATTTGATCATAGCAATGCAAGAGGAGTTAGGCCAATTTGAAAGGAACCAAGTCTGGGAACTATTACCTAAACCTGAGGGCAAATCCATTATTGACACGAAGTGGGTGTTTTGGAATAAGCTAAATGACCAAGGGGAAATAGTAAGAAATAAAGCCCGCTTAGTAGCTAAAGGGTTCAGTCAAGTCGAAGGGTTAGACTATGACGAAACCTATGCCCCAGTAGCCAGACTTGAGTCTATTAGAATGTTGCTAGCCTTTACAGCTCACAAAGGATTTAAACTCTACCAAATGGATGTAAAGTCAGCTTTTCTAAATGGGTTTATTAGAGAAGAAGTCTATGTAGGACAACCCCCTGATTTTGAGGACTTAGAAAAACCTAACCATGTTTACAGACTCAATAAGGCACTGTATGGACTAAAATAAGCACCTAGGGCATGGTATGAACGCCTATCAACCTATCTCATTTCTAAGGAATTTAACCAAGGATAAATTGACTCAACTCTTTTTATTAAGACCTAAGAAAAAGACATCTTTATTGCCCAAATCTACGTTGACGATATAATTTTTGGATCTACGAACTCAAATTTCTTAAAAGAATTTGTAAAAATAATGGAAAATGAATTCGAAATGAGCTTAGTTGGTGAGATCAACTTCTTTTTAGGATTACAAATTAAGCAAACTAGGGATGAAAATTATGTCCATTAATCCAAATATGCTAAGAAGTTAATAAAGAAATTTAAAATGGATAACTCTAAAAGCATAAGTACTCTTATGGCCACAAATGTAAAATTAGATAGTGACCCTGATGGTAAACCTGTAGACCTTAAACTATATAGAAGTATGATTGGTAGTCTACTTTACCTTACAGCCAGCAGACCTGATATCCTTTTTGCTGTAGGAATGTGTGCTAGATACCAAACCTGTGCTAAGGAAACGCACTTAGCAGCCCTAAAAAGAATACTTAGATACATCAAGGGCACTCTAAATGTAGGGATTTGGTATCCTAGGACCTCAACTTTTGACCTGTCAGGATACTCAGATTCTGACTATGCTGGTTGCAAACTAGATAGAAAGAGCACAAGTGGATGCTGCCAACTTTTAGGAAATAGTCTAGTAAGTTGGTGCAGCAGAAAGCAACACTGCGTAGCTCTATCGACAATCGAAGCTGAGTATGTTGCTTTAGGAGAGTGTGTAGTGTTGGTGCAGAATGCACCTAAGTCAAACCTGTGTTTTGATAATGGTAACATATGTCAAAAGTTAAGTCTTTATTGTTTTCTAACAAGTTAATCTAGTGTGCAGTTTCAAGCCCTAGCGAAGGACTGCTAGGCACTGGCAAAGGACTGCCAGTTTCAAGCCCTAGCGAAGGACTGCTAGGCAACTGGCGAAGGACTGCCAGTTTACAAGACCTGACAAAGGACCGTCAGGCAAAAGTCCAACCAAAGGAACGGTTGGCATCAGGTAAATTCTCCCAAGAGGAGTAGGTGAGGACGCGTTCCCCGTCGAGGGAACAGTAGGCGTCGGTTCGACCTAGGGCTCCATTTTGGAGACCAAAGTCAGAACCAAGACAGCTAAGGCTGTATAAAATCTAATAAATTATTATGTTATTGTGTTTTGGACTAACCCTGGATGCAGGACCGAAGGAACGTGTGTCTGCAGCTCAGAAAGCCTCAAAGGAAAGAGGCAGTTGCTGAGTAGGGCGCCCGGAGCGTCCCGGGCGCCCCCAAGGGCCATACAAAACAAGTAAAGAAAATAGTGGTTCAAATACATACTGGGTCGGGCGCCCCCGTGCTCCCGGGCGCCCCCGTGCTCCCGGGCGCCCCCGCTGCTCCCGGGCGCCCCCTGCACTGCGGGCGCCCCCATGCGCTTACCTCGAACCAGAACCCCTCGAAGCCAAGGAGATAAACTTTGACCCGGTCAATGCGGGCGCCCCGAGCGCTTCGGGCGCCCCGGTCAAAGCGGATCCAGAGGATAGACGCTGACCGAGATCTGTGCAGATCAAAGGCCACGTGGGGGGCGCCCCCGACGTCCCAGGCGCCCCCGACGTCCCGGGCGCCCCCTAGCCCTATATAAAGGGCCCTCGACCCCAGGCTTCCAACAACAACTCTCTCAATGCCTCAAAGCTCTTCTACGCTCATGCCTTGCTCCAGAAACGCCTCACCTCGAGCCGACGACGTCCCGCTGCCCCAGAAAGAATCGATACACTCCGGACGTCGGTAACGAAGAGCTTAATATTTTATTACTATTTTATTGCACTCTCTTTGTAATTGAAATTATTGTAACCTATTTGCGCGAATATAGAATTGCCCAAAGTAAATGGTCAACGACCGTGGGCCTTGGAGTAGGAGTCGACACAGGCTCCGAACCAAGTAAAAACCACTGTGTCTTTGTGGTGTGTCTCGTATTTTTATTTCCGCTGTGCACTTACTCTTAGTTTTTCGAAAAAGAACGATTTCCGATATTCACCCCCCCCCCTCTATCGGTTTTTCACGATCCAACAAGTGGTATCAGAGCGGGGTTATTCAAACTTGGTGCAACCACCAGTTTGAAAATTTCTTTTCGGATTTTCGAATTTTTTTTATTTTTTTCTTTCGTTCGATTTTTTTTCGAGGTTGGTGCAACACCCCTCGATATTTTATTTCCTTATCAAGCACTACTAATCCAAGACCTAGTCTTGGAAAATTTGTTTTTCTGTTAGTTTTTGTTATAGATCCAATGGCCATGCAAGAGGGATTCAGCACCGCCAGACCTCCACTTTTCAGTGGAGAAGACTTTTCTTACTGGAAAAGTCGCATGGAGGTCCACCTGAAAACTCAGGTGGATATGTGGATCATCATCCAGTCCGGTCTGGAGATCCCCAAAAACGCCGAAGGACTTCCACAAAGCTACTCGGAGTGGGACAACACTCTAAAGCGCAAGATAGAAGCCGACGCAAAAGCAACGCAAACCCTACAATGCGGGCTGACAAAGGAAGAGCTGAACCGAGTGGGCCCCTTCAACAGTGCAAAAGAGCTATGGACAAAACTGATCGAGCTGCACGAAGGGACTTCGGACACCAGGATCAGCAAAAGGGATCTACTGCTGAATAAACTCTACACTATCAAGATGGCCGACAACGAAACAGCAGCCCAGCTCCACGCCCGAATCCAGGAGGTAATGAACGGTCTTCACACAATAGGTCACAAGGTTGAAAACCGTGACCTAATAAGGTATACTCTAAACGCCTTTCCTAGAAACACCTTGTGGGCATCTATGGTAGATGTATACAAGGTCTCTAGAGATCTTTTTAAAATAAAATTAGATGAGTTGTTTTCCGAACTAGAACTGCACGAACAAACTAACTCAACTATGGTCGAGAAAGGTATTGCTTTCATTGCAGGAAAAACTGGAAGGACAACGAAGAAGAAGCCTGAACCTGAACCCGAGTCTAACTCTGACTCAGATTCAGAAGACGAAGAAGGAGAACAAACTAACCTGGTCCGGCTCGCTCGAAACTACTACAAGGAGCTGAAGAACCGAACCAACAAAAGGAAAACCAGCCGAAGAAAGGACGAACCAGCTGAACCCGCGAACAAGCCTATTGTGACCTGCTACGAGTGCAAGAAAAAGGGTCACTACAAGTCAGAGTGCCCTAACCTAAAGGAGACAAAAAGGACAAGAAGAAAGAAGGCACTGCAAGCAACCTGGGACGAGTCTTCCTCAGAAGAAGAAGAAGAGGCACCCCAGTCCAATCTCCTAGCTCCGACCGCCTCAGAAAAAGTCGAGTCAGAATCAGAACAAGAAGACTGCGAGCTGACCTTCACAGAAGATGGAGAAATAAAGGTAACTGGTTTTAATAAATTGCAATTAAGTGAGTTGATTTCTTTTCTTTCTCGAGACTTGGCTAAAGCCAAACTCCGAGTCGAATCCCTCCGACAGGAAGTAAAACTCCTAAAAGAGGGAGCTGACTCTAAACCCTTAACCGAGAAGGTTCAGGAAGGAACTCCTATTCAAGTTGAAAAACTTGAAAATGAAAACTCCTCCCTGAAAACTCAAGTTAAGGATCTTAGATCAGCATTAGAACGATTTACATCTGGTTCCAAGGGTCTTGACATGATCCTTGGAAAACAGAAATCAGTTCTAAATCGATCCGGATTGGGCTATAGAACCAAATCTCGACAAAGATCATACCTTGCTGTACTGAATCAGTCCAGAGGTAAAATTCAGGCATGGGTACCTAAACTATACCTGAACAAATCGACTAGATCAAATCAGTATTGGATCCCCAAGGACAAGATTCACATCTTGCCCAACCATCACCGTGGCTTTAGTCCAGGGGGAGCCAAACTGAAAACTATTTTCATTATTAGATAAACTTGTTATTATTGATTTAAATTGCTTGATTGTTTGTCTGTTTATTTAATTTCTGTAAATTACCATGCTTAGACTTAGGCTAGTTTAAGGACCACACAAACTTAACTGAAACTTGAAAACATAGTATTGGGTGGAGGTGAGATGATAGTACGTTGGGGAAACCAATTCTAATAAGATCAAGTTTACTTGGTCTCTTTAGACTGGTGAAACCAGCCGAAGCTACCGATCCAAAATCCAAACTAGTTAGACTAGAATTTTTCAAAGAATAATTTTGAAAATGAAATTTCTTTAAAAGGCTTTGTCAAGGAAAGGGTGGATGATCCCATAAGGCTTCGGCCAAAGAAGGCCTAGTGCCTCGCCAAGACCTGGAAGCCAATTTTTGAAATTCAAATTCAAATTAATTTTTGTCAAATTCGAATCTAACACAAAATTTCAGCTAAGTGTAGATGTAAACATCTTTTCAAAAAAAAATTCAAAAATTTCAAAATTAATTAATTAAGTCTTCAAAATTTAAGTGTTTTCAAAATAATTTTAACTATCAAAACTGTCTCACAAATCCTATAAGGTTAACGTGATTGAAAACCCTAGATATGGGTGAGACAGTAGCATTAAGACTCAATTGGAAATTCTGTTAATACCTATACGATAAGATAATCTTGTATTTGTCATGGTCAAAGCAGTCAAAAATTGGTCAACTTAGTCAAACCAAGGTAAACGAGGTCAAAGCATGATTAACGCAGTCAAACCACAGTCAAAACCGTCAAATCGATTCAAACCATGGTCAAAAGTAGACAAGACAAAAATTTGATTCTACCTACCCTATTCAGGGCGCCCGGAACCACGCGGGCGCCCCCATCAACTCCAACATAGCAAAAGCTGCAAAAAGCGCACTGTTGAGGGCGCCCGGGCTGTCCCGGGCGTCCCCGTCAGTCAAAAGCTGCTGCCCTTGGCAGCAGTTACTGACAAGGGCGCCCGGAAGCTCCCGGGCGCCCCCATGGGTGTGCCTATAAAAGGCACCCGAAACTCCCTCACTTCCCACACCAATATCAACCTTCTTCCTCACTTCCTTCTCTTCAAGAAGACCTTGCAAGTCCTCATTATCAACTATGCCTCCCCGAGCCGTACGGTATGATTAGTAATTATTTTTATTGCATTTAAATTTATTTCATGCAATATCTTTATTCCTTCCTTTTAACTCCCTTAAACTTCGAAGACGTCGACCGAACCCGGCCAACCCCGGTGCCCAACCTAGTCCCGATCCTAGATTTCCTAATCTAGAGTTATGTAATAGGTTCGCACAAACAATCTACAAGCCTATTAAAACGAGTTATCTCAATAGGCACTTTTTTACCCAATCATGTCCTGTCACCATGAACATCATCAATTTCTATCAATTGGACAATCTTGTCTTCTGCACATATACCATAAATGAAACCCTATGTGCAGAGTTTTATAATAATATAATTCGACAAGATAATCTTATGTTTCATACCACTGTCCAAGGGATTCCTTTAACCATCACCCCTACACTGTTAAACCGCTTCCTAGGACTGCGACCTTCACAATCCACATTCTGCTATTATCCTCCTAGGAACCCCCCATTTGATTCTCCCTACTCAGACATTACCCTAGACACTATTCACTCCTATTTCTTTAGGGCAGACCTCCCTCCAAACAGACGCTTCCTAGCTGTTGAACTCCAGGCCCAGAACTATGCCTTGTATAGAGTTCTGGTCCGCTGCATCCTACCACTCTCTACCCGAGACCTAGGGACTATGAGACCCTTTCATGCTTTCCTTCTTTATGCCCTGGTCCACCACCTTGACATAGACATTGGACTCCATATGTTTCATACCATTCTGCATGTGTCCAGAGTCACGACCCAGGGACGAGTACGCACACCATACTGCCACATCATCACGTCCCTCCTTCATCACCACGGTCGTGACGTAACCTTGGGTGAAATAACCACTATGACCGACTTTGACGAAATCGGATTTAGGAACTTCTCCTTAGCGGGTCTAGAGGTGTCGGCCACCGGGGTTCTTAGTTGGCGACGACAGCAGGCCGGAGCATCAGTCGACTCAGACGAGGAGGTTGAAGTCGACGTCGGAGATCTAGCAGCAGCAGCCCGAGCGCACATAGATGAGCCCGCTCCACCGACACTTTACGACCGAGTGACTCAGCTAGAGACCCGCGTACAGAGCCTCCGAGAGGAAGTGGAGGCCAATCACGCTGAAGAAATGGAGACAAATCTGGGCTACTACAATAGTTACATGAGCGCACTTCGAGCTGAGAGGGAGGCCAGAGAGGCAGAGTATCATGAGATGATGACCCTATTTCGATCCTGGCAGCCAGGCTCCTCCGATCATCCCGGTCCTTCGTCTTAGATTCACTTAGTATTGTATCTATTTGACTGCCCCTACTCAGTAGGGTTGACTTGGGTTTGACTGTTTGACTGCATTTGAACCTTGATTATTTGCTTTATTCTCTGTTGACCAGTTCATGAGTACTTGTTCTCTTTCCAGTTAGGATTGTGCTTTGTAGAATAGAGTATCTCAATTTTTTTTGCTTTACTTGATTTCTAAATTAGTTTTCACTTTTTTTACTTAGTTTTATTGCAAAACAACCCCCTTTAAAACTAGGGATTTTCGAAAATGGACTTAGCCTAGGCCCTAACCCTAGAACTGCATGCACCTATAGACTTAGAAGCCAGCATCTCACAAGCACCTTAGGGTACTTTTGATTGATAACCTAGAAAGGGTTGAGATGCTTAGGTCTTTGCCTTAATTCAAGATGCTTTAAGTCAGTGCATATGCAGTAATTGGGGCACTAAATACAATTTACATAGCAATCAAGTTAAGTGTCAAGCTTAGAAAATCTAACTTGAACAGAAACACTCAACTTGACTAACCCTAGCAAAAACTACTGTTTATAACAGTTAGTGAGTAGCTAATTGGGTTAGACAGGTCCCTACAGAGATAATTGATTGATTTAGTGTAAATGATTGAGCTAGTGTAAATCTAATTATGAATTGGTTCAGTACAGCAAATTTTTATTCAGTAATGCTATATTTATCTGTTTTGATATATGGCAAAGGGGGAGAGATAGAGATAGAGAAAAATTACTTTTTCTTAGTTTTCTAAATTTTTACTTTATTCAAAAAGATTCAAAAATATACTTATCCTTTATTCAAAAGCTTAAACTTTCTTGAAGAAGTACTTAAGTTCTTAAAGCTTTCAAAATGTTGCTAAGATTTTTTTTTAAAAAAAAACTTTCAAAATGTTGCTAAGATTTTTTCAAGCTTTCAAAATGTTGGTAAGACCTTTTTCAAACTTTCAAAATATTACTAAGTACTCTAGCCTTCAAAAGTTTCTTACTTAGGCTTGTCAAAATTCTTATAAAGTACTTTAAAGCTTAAGTCTGTTAAAATTGTTAAGTACTTAAAGTTTTGTAAATGCGCTTTAGTTTTTCAGATATACTAAAGTGTTTCAAAACCTACTAAGTACTTAAGCTTGTTATATCCTACTGAGTACTTAAGCTAACATTTTTTAGTACTTTAAAAAATTAAGACTTTAAAATGTTTTTTTTGGTACTCTAAAAATTAAGACTTTAAAATGTTTTTTTGGTACTCTAATTATGCTTTAAAAACTCTACTATGTATTTTTAACTTAAGTTACTTCTAAATACCTAAAACTTAAGTTTTCAAAATACAAGTAAAGTTTTTGTTACCCCACGAATTTTTGAAAAATCTAGGGGGAGATTCCTTCCAGGGGGAGGGAACAAAAGTCAAAAAAAATTTTTTGCTTAAACTTAACTTTTTGAACTAGGGTTGCCATAAATCAAAAAGGGGGAGATTGTTGGTGCAGAATGCACCTAAGTCAAACCTGTGTTTTGATAATGGCAACATAGGTCAAAAGTTAAGTCTTTCTTGTTTTCTAACTGTTGGGACCGGGTGCATGTTGACAAGGATACGGGTTCATAAAATTCTAAATTTTTACGTGCAGCGGAAGAATTAGCATAAAATAATTTCTCAAATTATTCTAACCACGTATCTAGAATGCAACCTTATGGTGTGTGGACATGATCATAAAATAAAACTTTGCGGAAAAGTAAACTAATTTACCAAGTACCTCGCGTAACTCGAAGTAAGGGACGAGATTCAACCGTAGCGTCCCTTGGAAGCTTCGCCTCTATTCGTGTCCACGCCGAGTTCTCTTCGGGATGACTTCGCAAAGTCACGAGTTTTGTGCCGACGAGAACTACTAGATTCTCTAAAGGCACAACTAGAACAACAAGAGAAAAGATAGGAAACTAACCACTAAGAGACGGAATCTAAATTCAGAGAAGGAAGGAGATGTGATCCGCTTCTTCTTCTCCGAGGTCGTCTTGGTGGATGAAGCTCACGCCCACCTTGGGAGTTGCGCCGGCCCTAGGGGAGGAGAGAGAGCCGACCCTAGAGAGAGAGGGGTGCCGGCCCTAGAGAGAGAGAGGCGTGTAGAGAGAGAGAGAGAGAGCAATTAATCTCTTGATTAATTGATAAGGAATTCAAGGCTTGCCTTTGGTTCCTTATATAGTTGCTTCTCCCTTGCCAAGTCTTTCTCTTAACAGAATTAACGGAATTAATTTTCATAAGAAATTTATCTTATAATCTTTCTTATGAATAATTCCATTATGCCTAGTTTTATTATAACTAACTTTATAATAAAACAAATACTTCTCTCCTTTAATTATGGAATAAATTTTATAAGAAATTTATAAACTTTCTTATTATGAAAAAATCAATTCATAATTGATTTTATAAAATTAAAATAAACCATTCCATGGATCATTTTAATTTCCATAAAAAGAATAAATTTCTATAAATTTTTTTATATAAATTTCTTTATACAAATTTATTTATCCATAATTTATAAAACAAATCGCGCTAGATTTATTTTATTAATTAAACCAAATAAATTGGTTTATCCCCATTGTAGTGGCCGGCCAAACCAAGAGGGTGGACACCCTCTTTGGCCGACCAATTCAAACCGAACCGATCGCGAATTAAACTCATTTAATTCGCCCAATAAGCCTTCAAAAGACTTAGCCATTTTTAGCTTCCATTGCGCCTCTGATAAATTCAGATTCGACTTATTTCTCTTGATCGGAAAATCCAATTTTCAACTCGTTTTAAATCCCTCGGATTACTCGTAGTGCGTGTGACTAAATAGGCTTTCGATTTATTTTGGCCGTCTATAATTAACTAATTATAGAACGATCATGAGTGGCACCTAGTAGTACATCATGACCCCCAATTAATCGAAAGATCAACGGTTGACCTCAGAAAGAATTCCGAAACCCTTCAGCAGCTCTAATGAATCGTGCCCCATTCCCTTCACCATCTTATACCCACTTGGTTCAGGACACGGTCTATTTGTGTCAGTCCCCACTAGGCTGACTACGTCACACCTAGCCCAAGTAATGTCTTTCTCGTCCTTTGGATTTCTAATTACTCTCATGTATTTTAGAGACTCGCACTCTAAACATGATATGCTCTGGCCAGAGGCTTTGAGTAACAATCCGACGATAGGCCTGGGTATACATCTCCTCGCAAGGAGTGGTGAATCTTTTGTAGGCTGTTCAAACATCTTCGGGCACTTCGGCTTATACCCAATCATCCTGGGTCCACACCTCCTTGGAGATGCTTGCTTAAGATGTTAAAGTATAAGTCTCCATGACCATGATGACTTGAACACCGCAAGTTAAAGGAACATCGCACTTAAGCCGCAGTAAGAACTTCATCGACATATCTATATAGATAACCATATGAAGTCTTACAGCTAGTCACTCCAATAAACTAGTTCCCTTAACTAGCATCCATGATTATCTCCGGACATCCCAATGTCACCAGCCAGTGAGAATCAGCTGATTAGAGAATAACCCATGCTAGTCTCAACAGAATTGATAGTGTCCGTTTTTATCAATTCATCGACTAGGGATACTTTCAATACTTCACATTTGCACATTTAGAGATAATCACTAGTTGTGATCCCATCACAAATTCTCATATGCTGTGAATTGTATTACAGACATTCAGTAGATGAGTTTAAGATTCCAATCAAATACACAAACATGTATACTCAAATAGTGAATTATCATTTATTAAATAAATGTTTACAATCATAAGGCGATTGCCTTAGGACACTTCTCTCATATCACTAACACTAACAAGTTAATCTAGTGTGCAGTTTCAAGCCCTAGCGAAGGACTACTAGGCACTGGCAAAGGACTGCCAGTTTCAAGCCCTAGCGAAGGACTGCTAGGCAACTGGCGAAGGACTGCCAGTTTACAAGACCTGACAAAGGACCGTCAGGCAAAAGTCCAACCAAAGGAACGGTTGGCATCAGGTAAATTCTCCCGAGAGGAGTAGGTGAGGGCGCGTTCCCCGTCGAGGGAACAATTGTTAGTGAGAGCCCTAGAGCCAATCATGTGATGGTTGTTGTATGGACTCATTGTATCATATTTCATATATATATATAAAGGCATTTGATTATGGTTATTATACTTACTTGTATTGGTGCCAAATAACTAAGTGTAATAACGTCCTTGGTAGTAGGTTCATATCTATATCAATCGATTGGTTGAATCGATAGTGAGATGATATAGAGAACACTACTCTTAATTATTCCTAGTCAAGTATTAACATTCAGGGACAATGTTAATGCATAGAGACTAGCATGTAGGTCAACACGATGACTTGATCTCACAAGTCATGGATATGAGATATCAAGTTGACACATGAGTATACATTGGAGAATGTATACTGAATGACCCACCATTAGAAAGTATCATGGATCGTTATATGAGTGTCATATACTTTCTCATGTGACTATTAGTATGACTATTAGTCCTTAGACCTGAAGTCACCATAGTTCCCTACATAAGGAGTTATGTACTTTGGTTTCGTCAAACGTCACCCGTAACTGGGTGGACTATAAAGGCGATTACTGGGTATGTAACAAATTATGCGGAGGGATGTGAGTGATGTAGATGGGATCTATCCCTCCTATATGACGGGAGAGATATCATAGTCTTGATAGAGTGAGATCACTAAGTGCATGGCCATGCCCAAATAAGACAATATGAGATATTGAGCTTATTTGATTATAGTGAGTCTACTTGGAGTTCAAGACACATAGATTGATTGGAGGATGACACGGTCTATGCTTCATAGAAGATCAATCTAGATATCGACGATAGAAGGACATTGTCACATATTATGAAAGTCATAATTAGTAGTCACATTGGTGATGTTGGATCTCAACATTCTTGTAACTTGGGTAGCAATGACGTGTTGCTAGATACCGCTCATTGCTTATGTTTCTAAGAGGTTAGAAGTATTGCCAACGTTACAAGAACCTATAGGGTCACATGCAAAGAACAAATAGATGGAGAAAAAAAAATTGAAGTCAAGTTTGACTTGGCTAAATATGGAAAGTCCATAAAAGGCAAGTTTGACTTGACCCAAATCCAAATCAAGTTTGACTTGACTTGGTTCCACTTCAAGTTAGACTTGACATGGGAGAAGAAATGGAGTCAAGTTTGACTTGACTAAATATGGAAAGTCCATAAAAGGCAAGTTTGACTTGACCCAAATCCACCTCAAGTTAGACTTGACTTAATGTCACATCATGGTGATGAATTGGCATGGAGCCAACCATTGATGATGCTCCACATCATCAAGAGCATTAAGTGTGGATGCCACCTCATCAAGGAAGATTAATGGTCAAGTTTGACTTGACCAAAAGGCCACCTCACCTTGACTTGACCAAGTGATGACTTGGCTTGGTATTTGACCAATGATGATGCTCCACATCATCTCCAAAGGTTGTAACCCCCCCCCATTTGAATTTGAATTCAAATTGAAAGGGGGTTATGGCAGGCCACTTAATGGCCATTAATGGCCATTATGGCCGGCCACTTAATGGCCATTATGGCCGGCCACTTAATGGCCATTAATGGTCATTATGTGGCCGGCCACAATGAGATAAAAACCAAGTGTTGGTTCTATTTTTCTCATTGTGTGTCTTCTCTTCTTCCTCCTCCAAGTGTTGGTGTTCTTCTTCTTCTTCTCCTCTTGGCCGAACCCTTGAAAGGTGCTAGCACACCTAAAGGGTTTCCTCCATCTATTTTGTTCGCGTGGATACTTCTAGAGGGACGGCACTTGACGTCCTAGAGATCCGACATCCAAAAGGAGCGAGCGGGATTAAGCGGGGCACGCACCAAAGGTAAAATGGTTTATCCCTCTTTAGATCTAGGAGTAGATCGAGTTTTGAGCATGAAATGAATACGTGATTTTTGTTTCGGAATTTTTCTTCGCACGAGATCCATGGCTTTGGGTTCTCGGGGTTTCCGCGACGCGAAAAGGTGATTTTCGCAGCCCGAAAAACCCAACAACAGTAGGCGTCGGTTCGACCTAGGGCTCCATTTTGGAGACCAAAGTCAGAACCAAGACAGCTAAGGCTATATAAAATCTAATAAATTATTATGTTATTGGGTTTTGGACTAACCCTGGATGCAGGACCGAAGGAACGTGTGTCTGCAGCTCAGAAAGCCTCAAAGGAAAGAGGCAGTTGCTGAGTAGGGCGCCAGGAGCGTCCCGGGCGCCCCCAAGGGCCATACAAAACAAGTAAAGAAAATAGTGGTTCAAATACATACAGGGTCGGGGGCGCCCGGGCGCCCCCGCTGCTCCCGGGCGCCCCCTACGCTGCGGGCGCCCCCATGCGCTTACTGACAGGCCCAAACTATGTGTCACGAAAGTAGGCCTCAAATTTACATGTGAATGAAAGCTGGAAACCCTTTTACAATCAAAAGTATGAAAATGTAATATAGGGGCCACAGGTCATATTTTTCTCGGGGCTAGTTGATATAATTTGATTCGCGCTTGTATTTATGTGTCGTTTGTGTTTTCGGGTTTCAAATAGGTATTCGGTTTTGGGTTACAATCAAGAATAAAATCGCATGAGATTAAAGGACTTAGCTAATAAGCTAAACAAGTGATGGCAATCAATAACTCAATCAATGAACAATTTATCCAACTAATGCAACCTTGTCCAATTTGGAAATCAAAACTGTTATCAATCAATCCAGATTCTGATGATACTGATTTAAAGAGCTGCTTCAGAAATTACACATCCAAACAAATCAAATGCAATTTATTTTATAACCAAACAGCTACAAACTTCATGCCAAGCCTTTACTTGATACCAAGAGGAAGCTGATGTGCCAAAGATCGGAATTAGCTGCAGGAATTCGTGGCTGATTAATTCAGAATAGAAAGGCTAGGCTATCCAGGAAAACAATTTCAGAAATGGATGCAGAAATTCGAATTTAAAATCTGTTTAAAGAAGTTACAAGTTAAATGCAATGGCATTCCAAAGGTGTTTTCAACTTCAGCTGAATTGAATCCAAAACAAAAGAACAGATTTATAACCAAGCTGTCCACCAAACTATCATTAAATTGTCTTACTTGATACAACTTTGCATGTTCATGGACTGAGGTGCCGAAAGATTATCAGAACTTGCAGCAATAACAAACTGGTAATTCAGAAATATCTTGATGCATAATAGAATTGCAGGAATGTAGAAGTGAAGTTTAACTTTCAGAAATCAAATGCATTCGACACACTGGATAAAAGGTCACGCAAGGCTATTGAAACCCAGTGCTCGAAACAAGCTTCAGAAATGCTTAACTAAAGGATTCCGAAATGGAATGTCCAATTCAGAGATGATTGAATGGAAGAGATAAATTCATGATCCCAAAAACCGTGGGCAGGAATGATGTGTAGGTAAATAAAAAAAAATTACAGAATGTCAAAGCCCAAAATTCAAGTGCATAAATGGAAATCACAGCTCAAGCACAAACCAATTTAATCCTTAAGTTGATACACAGAAGAGAAGTTGATACAAAAATTCAGCAACAACACTCAGCCAAATTCAGAACTGTCAAAGCAGAATCAGTTTCAGAACTGCAGATCAGTTCGATTGCAAACAAACACATGAGGCAAACTGAATTCCGGTGTGCAATTTGATGGTTCAAGTTCAGACTTAAGCACTGCTGCAATACAGCTAGCTATCAAACCATCAATCGGCTTCAGGATTTGGCAGCAGATAAATGCAGAAACACAACTCGAGTGAAGCAATTCTAGAGAGAAGTGATGAATTCAGAGTTGCAGAATTTAAGATGTCCAATTCAGAAGCATCTAATGGAAAGAATAAATTCAGAATTGCATGAATTAGTGTAAAATGTAGCAACAGTTCAGAAACAACATGCCGAGATGTAGTAATTTGAATTCAGAATTGATCAATGGCAGAAACGAAACAGAATTTTAGAAATGTTTTGAATGCACAAGCAACAGATGCAAGCTGAACTCACACGCATGCTAGAATTCAAAGAAGCTTAAATGAAGCCATTGCTTAAGTGACATAAATTTCAGAAATACCAACTGAAGTAAAATTGATGCACGAACTGAATTTGGCACGCAACAGATGGAATAGAAAATCTAAGCAAAAGTGCAGAAATTAAATCGAATGTGAAGCAAACTAAACTAGTTTCAATTGCTCTCTACAAACTGCCTATCTAACACTTGCAAACATGAGGACTGAAACCTAATTACAACTGAACACAAATTCAGAAAACTGAAACTGAAATCGATTGAATCTGATACGCAGATGCCGAAACCGATACGCAAATGTTGAAACTGTAAAACTAAGTGAAACTAAATTGCTTGTTTACTAAACATACTCCTAAACTACTTAACTTGAAGATTTAAAGCTAGATTATAGCTGAAACCAATTAAGAAACGAAATCTGAGTGCTGATACAAAAAATTCAGAAATGAGACAGTGCAGAAATTAAAATTGCAGCTACAAACAATTAAAATTAACCAAGTAAACTAATCCTCAATCTTCCCTGAGCTCAAATGCTTCTTGGTCGTCAAGCAAGAGTGAGCCTCGAACCCGCAAGCTCAGCAAACAATTGAGAAACAGCTCAACAATTCAAATCTAGCTCACACTCTGAACCAATCTGAATTTCGAATCGCTTTCCTCAATCTGGCATTGTCCAAGTGCGCGGATGGTGTGGGGATGATGCCGAACACTCCAGGGAACCCCTTTGAATTGCTCGGGTGGATGAAGGATGGAGCAAAACCGAGATTGAAGCTATAAATGACAGAGCTGCGGAGACCTCACAACAACTCTGTTTTGGCCAATTCGGAGCTGGAATTTCACCGAGAACCTTCCCAATAGCCTAGCAATTGATCTAGAAGAAGAATTGAGGGGTCGCACCCCTTGGATTGAAGAAAATTCGCTAAGAACTGAAGAAGAACTGAAAAAGACGAAGCTGCGGCGGAGACGCGACAAAGCTGAACTGGGCAGCGTTTCTGATTAAATAGGAATCAATGGATGGCTCAGATTTAATTGAGAAAATCCAACGGCTGATCTTGCTCTGATTGGAGCCAAACTTTGATGATGATGATCTGGGGTCAGGATCTGCCTCGTGGTAGCTCGGATCCTCCTGATGTGCAACGGATGGTCCAGATCAACTCTATCTGTGAATGGACGCTCTAGAGCCCTCCTTGCTTGATCCAACGGTTGATTGAGCTCTGATTGGAATGAAACCTTCAAATCTTGATCATAGAGCTTGATCAACCCTAACCCTAGCTCGAATTGCTTCAAATCGTCCCGGATGGCTCAGATCTAGCCGCTCTTGAATCGGACGGCCCGGATTAATTGTAAGCTTGATAATTCGATCCGGTTCACATCCGACTCAAGTTTGACCCAGTATACCCTAGGTCCAGGATCCTTTCATGCCTACAAAAATATATCAGAAAATTAGTGGCCAAATAATCCAAAAATGTGTAATTTTGCAATTAAGTCCAAAATAAGAGGAAATCCTAAAACCTAGGGTAAAATCACAATTAAGCAATAAAAATATGGGTCAAACATGGATTTTAGCAATTAAAATAATCAATAAAATGATATCTATCAACTCCCCCACACTTAACCTTGAGCGTCTCGCGAAACAACTAAATATGTATCCCTTAGGCTTTCTTAAGCATAATTAGAAACAAATGAAAAGAAATTACCTAGGGTTGTCAATTCTCATAAATCTAAGCTCTATGAATTAGAATCTTGTCCTTAAATCAACAACTTAGCCTTTTCATCCATCATGAGTCATTGAGATGAATCTAACTCATAGCCTTTCAAGGAAAATTTTGGTGGCTCTCTCCTTAAGTTCTAACTTGATGATGGAAGTGGAGCTCACTCAAACACACATGCTTCTTGCACTACCATAGGCTTGCTTATTATCTAATCTCCACCATTAATCATGAATAGGATCAACAACTATAAAAACAAGTGAAAACATGGAAAAATGGCAAGAAATGGACAAGAAAATGGAAAAATTGATAAAGTGGAAGACTTGAGTGCTCAAGGATGTTTCCAATGAACTTTGCCCTCTTATCAGTCCCCTAGTGAATTCCAAAGTTTGATGGAGTCCAATTTGAATAATTCTTTTGATTTGGATGAAGAAACCTCCATGTGACTTCATTGTGCCACTTCCTTCAATTGCGTGCCATTTGGATCCTTCTCTTTTCTCCTCATCAAATCTTTTTCTTTTTCTTTCTCTCTAGTAAAACTCAGAACGTATTGGAACAAAGGATTGATTTAGATGAGGGAAACCTCACTGATTTAAAGTACCAAACTACAATCTTGTGTCATCTTGTTTCTCTCTTTTCTTTTCTTCTTCAAACTATTTCTGAATTCTTCTAATGGAGCATTTCGAATCAGCTTTGTATCAGAAAACGTTTGATATCAAGTAACATAGACACTCAACATACAACTTTCACTAAACAACCCTTACAATTCACTCTTGATACATACCCTTCTCTAGTTGGCACTCTTCTTCTTTCATTTCTTTTTTTTTCTGTTCAGCTGCAAGTTCAGCTTCACTAAATCTATTACAAGTCTCTGATTTCTTAAATAATCAACATCAGTTAGCATCCATAGTATAGTGGAGAATTCGAATTGTTTCACTCAAAAATCCTAATCAGCGTGTTGAATTTCAGCCACTTCTTTCACTGCTCTGCAATTGTTTTGAATTTTTCTTGCATCAGATTTGATCATTTAATTCAGCTTCCATTCACACTTGGCTTGTATCACTCAGTAGCTCCCAGATGCACCACTTGGTAGCAACAAATACAATCAGATTTCTTCAATTGTTAGCAAACCTTGCAGCAGCCACATTGGTTTCAAATCAATTTCTGCACTTCACAGAAATTTTTTTCTGTTCTCTATTTTTGGCACCAATCCTTTGTTAACTGCTCAGATTTCCTGCATTTCTCTCTTCAATTCAAACTCTAGCATAATGTTCTCGATTTCTATAATAAATAACAGCTAGCAGGGTGGCTAACAACTTCATGGCAACTTTCTCCTTTTGGCACTGATTTTTTTCTCTTTGTTTTAAGCTTTTGTTCCATTCTGCTCAGCTTCATTTTTTTTCTCTTTTTCACATTCGAAAAGTGGCAGAGACCTCCATTGCAAACTAGTGCTAACGAATTACTATGTTCCTCTTGAAATTCCATTTCTTGATACTCTACTTGACCTCTTCCTTCCCTTTTTGGCACTTATTTCTGCACTTGTTCTCAAAAATTCCTTTTCTGCATTTTCCTACTTCAGATTCTAGCTCCACAGCTTCTTTTTTAGACTCTAGAATAGTTAGGTTCTTCATCCTTGCAATTCCTTGCTCCTTCACAGCCCTCACATTATATAATAGTGGAGAATTGAGTGCTCCACTTGAGAATTTTTGATTTGTCTGCCCCTACACTTCTTCCTTTTCTTTTCCCTGATCTGAATATTCAGCAGCCATATTTCTTCCCTGTTTTGATCGGCATTAATGTATTCAACACTTTTTTGATACATTTATATACTTAATTCCCTGATTCCAAGCCTCGGAAATCCAAAATTCAGCTCAAGTTGATACAAACTGCATTCTCAGCTTTTTTTACACTGATTTTCTGCACAGATTCGGCCTTGATCAAATCTGATCAGCTGAAAATTTGGACTCTATCAGATTGTTGCTGAACTTAGCTTCCCAAAATTCCAACTTTTCAATTTTTATCCAAGTCAATTTCCTATCCAAGTTAGCATATTTTTTATTTTCTTCTTTCTTCACCTTGGCACAAGAATTTCCTTTTTGCATTTGCGTGCCATTGTTTCTCATTGCAGAAAAATTTTTCATTGTCACACCATGCCACTTGGATCTTCAAAATATGTTAAGGAATCTAGATCTCCAATGCTTCCATCCTCTTGTTCATTTTTAGAATTCAAATTCAACTCACTTGGCACCTTTGGCTTCAACTTGGCAAAAAAAAAAAAAATTTTTTTTTCGACATGAATTGCATCCTTGATGAAAATTCATTCCAAATCCCTAATCACTCCCCCACACTTAAATCTTTGTCCGTCTCGGGCAAAATAGTATCAAGAAAATGTCCCACGCAAATAAATCCATAGAAAAATTGGGGTTAAGATTAGGAATAAGGAAAGACAAATAGAATAGACATGATTTTTGCCAAAATTGAATTGGAAAGGTAAACAAAGTGATTAGCCTCTATTGATGTGATCCAATCATTGAAATATGGTTTTGAAAGAACCTAAGCAAGTTCTAGAATACAATAACATATGTGTATCACAAAATAAGGCTAATCTCACTAGGTAAAAATAATCCATCTCAAATCCTCAATTAAGAATCCAAAGCAAAATCGTACTCAAGCATCCAAGATTTCATCCATGAACTCAAACCCTAAGTTTCGACAACCAAATTTAATTTATTTTCCAAGAGATCCTAAAATGACAATAAGTTAACCTAGAGGGATACATTTATTTCTACTCATGCAAGAAAAAGTACTAAAAGAAATAACAAGGTATTTACAATAACTCCTATGCATTCTACTCTACTCATGCATTTATTAGCAAGGAGTCAACTTAAAAGAAAATTCTACTTCTAGAAAGCATGAAAATGAAAAATGCAATAAAAGAAAATACGAGAAAGAACAATCTCCCTTTTATTTCTGGTGGACGGAGTCTATCCAGAAGTAGCCTCCATCTTGGTAGTGGAGGTGTCTGGGTGGCTGAAAGAATTCGGACTCCCCCACACTTGAACTTTTCAAAAATTTGCTCCGGTGGCCTCAGGCGATTTAGGTTCAAGAGCCATTGAAGGACGGGAGTGCTTCAAATTAAAGTAAAATAATCTCCTCCTTCTTTATGCCTTTCAGAAGTCCTTCCAGGAGGTTGAAGTCTGTTCAGTTGGAGCACCCACTCCTGTAGTCTTTTGGACCCTGCAAAACAATGTAATACCTCTCTCAAGTAGGCTGGGTCAGAAAGAAATGAAATAATATCAGTCTCTGCATGAAATGAATCTAAATCTGCATCATGTCCAATTAAATCAATTCTTGGTGCCTCAATAAATTTTTCACAATTATTTCCTACGGCATTTACATCCAAAAACTCATCACAAATAATTAAATCTATCCTTGGCACTTCAATAAAAATTTCACAATTATTTTTCATCAAAGATGTATCAAGCAATGTGTCACAACCTAAGAAATCAACATTAGGTGCCTCAATGAGTTTTTCACAATTATTTTCAGCATAAGATATATCGAGAGACTCATCACAAAAATCAATATCAATTTCAGGCTCTTCTAGAAATTTTTCACACTCAGCATTTGCATCTAATGTAACACCACATGCTTCATTTTCACCCAATTCAACACTAGGTACCTCCAAAAATTTTTCACAATCAAATTCTGCAAGAGATGCATCCCTAAGTATATCACAAACAATAAGATCAGTTTGAGGTACCTCTATGCAATTTTCAGAAAAATTAGCAGGAGTATTTACCTGATCGTGCTGAAAAATAACTGGAGGTTCTATAGAAGTAGATGTATCCGTGCTCTCCTCCTGGTCAAGTAATTGCTCCACTTCAGGTTCAGGTTCTGGTGGACACTCAAACATAACAGGTGATCCTTGGTTTCTTGCTTCCACCAAGCAAGTCCCTACACTTTCTGGTAATTGTGGTGGTCCCTGGGGCTTAGTGCAATCCCCTACACCTATGGAATCATCTCCCTCAACCATTCCTGTATCAACCAAATAAGAAAAATTAGGACCTTCAATAATACTATAATCACAAAATAAAAGATGAGAATGGTCCTGTGAAATAGGAATGGGTGATTCTTGGGGCTCTGTGCAATCCCCTACACTCTCAATCCTATCCTCTGAATTTTCTGATGCATCAATCAATATAGGTGGTTCCTGGGGCTCTGTGCAATCCCCTGCACCTATGGAATCATCTGATTGTTCTAATTTTTGGGCTTTTATCTGATTCAATCGATCTTGCATGTTTTGAAACCATTGTTGTTGTTGTTCTTGAAAAGTTTGCTGTTGTTGTTGGATTTGTTGACACATTTCCATAATCCTTTGGTGTAGAGCCTCATCCCAATCAGGATCATCAAAACCTCCTTGGTTAGTGTGGAACCCCTGTTGGTCTTGAAATGGAAAATAGGGCTGCTGAAGTCCAGGAGGAGGCTGTGCATGCTGAAATGGAAACTGTTGGGGCTGCTCAAATGGATGAAATGACTGATTAAATTGCTGAATATTTGGTTCACAAGTTGGTGGAGATGGCTGAAAACTGTAGCCCTGAAAATCTTGAATCTGTGGTTGAAATTGTGGTGGTGAACACTGAAATTGAGTGGGCTGAAAATTCTGGTTGCAAGGGTCAAATTGCTGTGGAAATTGTAATGGTTGCTGGAAATTCAAATTATCTTGGTACCCTTGCTGAATTCCTTGAAAAGGTGATTGATCTTGTTGACAAGGTTGCTGAAAATTGGGCTGAAATTGTTGAAATGGTTGCTCAAACTGGGGCTGAAAACTCTGAAATGGCGGCTGCCCGTTCTGAAATTGTGGCTGGAAATTTGGTTGATTTTGCTGAAAATTTTGGAAAGGCTGAAAAAACTGATCTGTTGACTGATTTAATGGTTGGTTCTGCTGAAACTGTGGACACGGCTGCTGGTAAGTAGATGAAAACATTTTGAACCTGCAGCCCTGTCACAAATCAAACAAGAAAAATGACAGTACCCGTATACAAAAGATAAAGCAAAATAAAATAGAACCCAATAATATGTCCAAAGGCATTCAAGCAAAAATCAAACAAATCAACTAGATGCTTCCCCGGCAACGGCCCCAAAAATTTGACAGGCCCAAACTATGTGTCACGAAAGTAGGCCTCAAATTTACATGTGAATGAAAGCTGGAAACCCTTTTACAATCAAAAGTATGAAAATGTAATATAGGGGCCACAGGTCGAATTTTTCTCGGGGCTAGTTGATATAATTTGATTCGCGCTTGTATTTATGTGTCGTTTGTGTTTTCGGGTTTCAAATAGGTATTCGGTTTTGGGTTACAATCAAGAATAAAATCGCATGAGATTAAAGGACTTAGCTAATAAGCTAAACAAGTGATGGCAATCAATAACTCAATCAATGAACAATTTATCCAACTAATGCAACCTTGTCCAATTTGGAAATCAAAACTGTTATCAATCAATCCAGATTCTGATGGATACTGATTTAAAGAGCTGCTTCAGAAATTACACATCCAAACAAATCAAATGCAATTCATTTTATAACCAAACAGCTACAAACTTCATGCCAAGCCTTTACTTGATACCAAGAGGAAGCTGATGTGCCAAAGATCGGAATTAGCTGCAGGAATTCGTGGCTGATTAATTCAGAATAGAAAGGCTAGGCTATCAAGGAAAACAATTTCAGAAATGGATGCAGAAATTCGAATTTAAAATCTGTTTAAAGAAGTTACAAGTTAAATGCAATGGCATTCCAAAGGTGTTTTCAACTTCAGCTGAATTGAATCCAAAACAAAAGAACAGATTTATAACCAAGCTGTCCACCAAACTATCATTAAATTGTCTTACTTGATACAACTTTGCAAGTTCATGGACTGAGGTGCCGAAAGATTATCAGAACTTGCAGCAATAACAAACTGGTAATTCAGAAATATCTTGATGCAGAATAGAATTGCAGGAATGTAGAAGTGAAGTTTAACTTTCAGAAATCAAATGCATTCGACACACTGGATAAAAGGTCACGCAAGGCTATTGAAACCCAGTGCTCGAAACAAGCTTCAGAAATGCTTAACTGAAGGATTCCGAAATGGAATGTTCAATTCAGAGATGATTGAATGGAAGAGATAAATTCATGATCCCAAAAACCGTGGGCAGGAATGATGTGCAGGTAAATAAAAAAAAATTGCAGAATGTCAAAGCCCAAAATTCAAGTGCATAAATGGAAATCACAGCTCAAGCACAAACCAATTTAATCCTTAAGTTGATACACAGAAGAGAAGTTGATACAAAAATTCAGCAACAACACTCAGCCAAATTCAGAACTGTCAAAGCAGAATCAGTTTCAGAACTGCAGATCAGTTCGATTGCAAACAAACACATGAGGCAAACTGAATTCCGGTGTGCAATTTGATGGTTCAAGTTCAAACTTAAGCACTGCTGCAATACAGCTAGCTATCAAACCATCAATCGGCTTTAGGATTTGGCAGCAGATAAATGCAGAAACACAACTCGAGTGAAGCAATTCTAGAGAGAAGTGATGAATTCAGAGTTGCAGAATTTAAGATGTCCAATTCAGAAGCATCTAATGGAAAGAATAAATTCAGAATTGCATGAATTAGTGTAAAATGTAGCAACAGTTCAGAAACAACATGCCGAGATGTAGTAATTTGAATTCAGAATTGATCAATGGCAGAAACGAAACAGAATTTTAGAAATGTTTTGAATGCACAAGCAACAGATGCAAGCTGAACTCACACGCATGCTAGAATTCAAAGAAGCTTAAATGAAGCCATTGCTTAAGTGACATAAATTTCAGAAATACCAACTGAAGTAAAATTGATGCACGAACTGAATTTGGCATGCAACAGATGGAATAGAAAATCTAAGCAAAAGTGCAGAAATTAAATTGAATGTGAAGCAAACTAAACTAGTTTCAATTGCTCTCTATAAACTGCCTATCTAACACTTGCAAACATGAGGACTGAAACCTAATTACAACTGAAAACAAATTCAGAAAACTGAAACTGAAATCGATTGAATCTGATACGCAGATGCCGAAACCGATACGCAAATGCCAAAACTGTAAAACTAAGTGAAACTAAATTGCTTGTTTACTAAACATACTCCTAAACTACATAACTTGAAGAATTAAAGCTAGATTATAGCTGAAACCAATTAAGAAATGAAATCTGAGTGCTGATACAAAAAATTCAGAAACGAGACAGTGCAGAAATTAAAATTGCAGCTACAAACAATTAAAATTAACCAAGTAAACTAATCCTCAATCTTCCCTGAGCTCAAATGCTTCTTGGTCGTCAAGCAAGAGTGAGCCTCGAACCCGCAAGCTCAGCAAACAATTGAGAAACAGCTCAACAATTCAAATCTAGCTCACACTCTGAACCAATCTGAATTTCGAATCGCTTTCCTCAATCTGGCATTGTCCAAGTGCGCGGATGGTGTGGGGATGATGCCGAACACTCCAGGGAACCCCTCTGAATTGCTCGGGTGGATGAAGGATGGAGCAAAACCGAGATTGAAGCTATAAATGACAGCTACGGAGACCTCACAACAACTCTGTTTTGGCCAATTCGGAGCTGGAATTTCACCGAGAACCTTCCCAATAGCCTAGCAATTGATCTAGAAGAAGAATTGAGGGGTCGCGCCCCTTGGATTGAAGAAAATTCGCAAAGAACTGAAGAAGAACTGAAAAAGACGAAGCTGCGGCGGAGACGCGACAAAGCTGAACTGGGCAGCGTTTCTGATTAAATAGGAATCAATGGACGGCTCAGATTTAATTGAGAAAATCCAACGGCTGATCTTGCTCTGATTGGAGCCAAACTTTGATGATGATGATCTGGGGTCAGGATCTGCCTCGTGGTAGCTCGGATCCTCCTGATGTGCAACGGATGGTCCAGATCAACTCTATTTGTGAATGGACGCTCTAGAGCCCTCCTTGCTTGATCCAACGGTTGATTGAGCTCTGATTGGAATGAAACCTTCAGATCTTGATCATAGAGCTTGATCAACCCTAACCCTAGCTCGGATTGCTTCAAATCGTCCCGGATGGATCAGATCTAGCCGCTCTTGAATCGGACGGGCCGGATTAATTGTAAGCTTGATAATTCGATCCGGTTCACATCCGACTCAAGTTTGACCTAGTATGCCCTAGGTCCAGGATCCTTTCATGCCTACAAAAATATATCAGAAAATTAGTGGCCAAATAATCCAAAAATGTGTAATTTTACAATTAAGTCCAAAATAAGAGGAAATCCTAAAACCTAGGGTAAAATCACAATTAAGCAATAAAAATATGGGTCAAACATGGATTTTAGCAATTAAAATAATCAATAAAATGATATCTATTAGCAGTCGACTGCCCTTGGGGACAGTCGACTGATAAAACTCACAGAAGGGTTCTGGCTTGGGACCAGTCGACTGCCCTGGGGGCAGTCGACTGGTAGGTGGCTGGTGAGCTAGCAAATTCGAACGTTGGGAGTGTCAACGGTCGAATTTGGCTGGCACCAGTCGACTGCCCTGGGGGCAGTCGACTGGTAGCGAGAAATCAGCCCCGAGTCTTATTTAAAGAGGACTTCGTGGTGGCTGAGTTTCTTGACGAATCTTACTTGGATAAGGCAAGATAGTAGTCTACTTTGTTCTCTAAGTGTCCTTGGTGTTGTGGCGAGGTTTCTCCACCCACAAGGAGCGACGAGTTCTAGCCGAAGGTTATCCGGGGTTTGATCCGCCGAAGGATTGTTGGATTAGTCACCCGGCCGGGGTGGATACCAACTAAATATGGTTTGTTAGCATTGTATTTATTGTTTTATTTGTATTTCCGCTGCGCTAACAATCTTGTAGGTAGAGGGGGTTCGAAAATCGCTATTCACCCCCCCTCTAGCGGACGTCAACGATCTTACAGATTTGGGCAATAAAGATTTCTTTTCCTAAGGTTTTAATAAATAGGGTTGAGTCAATTTGTCATTGTTTAAATTCTTTAGAAATTAGGTAAGTTGATAAGCGTTCATACCAGGCCCTAGGTGCTTGTTTTAGTCCATAAAGTGCTTTAGTGAGTTTGTAAACATGGTTAGGTATTTCTAAGTCCTCAAAACCAGGGGGTTGTCCTACATAGACTTCTTTCTTAATGAATCCATTTAGAAAGGCTGACTTTACATCCATTTGGTATAGTTTGAATCCTTTATGGGATGCAAAGGCTAATAACATCCTAATGGACTCAAGTCTGGCTACCAGGGCATAGGTTTTGTCATAATCTAACCCTTCTACTTGACTGAATCCTTTTGCTACTAAGCGGGCTTTATTTCTGACTATTTCTCCTTGATCATTTAGCTTGTTCCTAAAAACACACTTAGTGTCAATGATGGATTTGCCCTCAGGTTTAGGTACTAGTTCCCAGACTTGGTTCCTCTCAAATTGGGCTAACTCTTCTTGCATAACTATGATCTAATCAGGATCAGGTAGGGCTTCCTCTATAGTCTTAGATTCTATTTTTGAAATTATTGCTATCTGACTAAGGTTTCTATAGGAAGATCTAGTTCTGACTCCTAGAGTTGGATCACCCACAATTTGATCGGTTGGGTGACTGAGTCTAGGTTTCTTGGTTTTTCTAGAACTTGGTTCAGCCTCTGGTCTGGCTGGTCGGTTTGGTTCACTATTTGATTCAACTATTTGAGTTGGTTCAATTATTGGTTCAATAGTTAGTTCGTTTATGGGTTCAATTAAAGATTCAACAGCTTGTTCATTATCTTCTTGATCAGTATTTGATGAAGTTAGTTCTGGATTATCAAATTTTGAGTTAATTTCTTCATTAAATATTAGATTGGTTGTTTCTTCAATTTTCTTAGTTTGTTTGTTGTAAACCCTATAGGCTCTACTTGTTGTTGAGTATCCTAAGAAGATGCCTGGGGTTGACTTAGACTGGAATTTACCTAGATAGTCCTTGGTGTTTAGGATATGTACTTTGCACCCAAAGACCCTTAGGTAGTGTAGGTTTGGCAGTCTATGGTAGTATAATTTATAGGGTGTTTTGTTGTGTCGCTTGTTAATCAGTACCCTATTTTGGATGTAGCAAGCCGTACTAATTGCTTCTGCCCAATATTGGTTAGCTAAGTTGAGTTCATTGAGCATAGCCCTAGCGGCTTCCTGTAGGGTTCTATTTTTTCTTTCGACTATCCCATTTTGCTGGGGGGTTCTAGGACACGAAAATTTGTGCATATACCCATTTACCTTACAAAATTCCTCGAATCGTTGATTTTCAAACTCTCCCCCGTGGTCACTCCTAAGTCTTTTGATTTTAGTATCGTTTTGATTTTCAATTAACTTACAAAAGTCACTGAATAGGTTCAGGGTTTCATATTTGGTCTTTAGAAACCTAACCCAGGTAAACCTAGAGTAATCATCAACTATTACCAAACAGTACCAGTTTCCGCTTAGTGACTTGGCTCCATGTGAATCAAATAGGTCAAGGTGCAGGAGCTCAAGTGTGGTTTGAGTTAGATCAGACTGAATTAGTTTGTGATTTGACTTAGTTTGTTTACCTTGATTACATGATTTACATATTAGGTTTTCATGGTTCTTAATTTTAGAGATACCTTTAATTAGGCCAAGTTGAGTGATTTTTGAAATTATTCTCAGGTTAGTGTGACCTAATCTCCTATGCCAGAGGTTTGATTGTTCTAACTGAGTTAACATGCATTTAGGTATTAGGGGTAGGTTTATAGTGTAAACATTATTTTTCCTAGTGCCCTTAAGCATGATTTCTGAGTCTTGCAGGTTTCTAATCAGGCAGTTAGAATTGTTAAAGGTAACTATATAACCAGAATCACACAATTGACTTATGCTAAGCAAGTTAAATTTAAAATCTTCAACCAAAAGAACTTTCTTGATAACAAAGTCAGATTTAAGTTCAATATTACCTGTCCCAATTACTTTAAGTGTAGCATTGTTGCCAAATGCCACTGAGCCTAGGTTCTTGAACTTGAGTTTGGTGAACTTCAATTTATCTCCAGTCATGTGTCTGGAGCACCCGCTATCCAACATCCATTGGTCCAAATCTTTATGTTCCTACACATAAAGAGTTTTGTTGATTTGGATCCAATTAGAATCAGGAATAGATTAAATTGATTTTCACAGCCTAGTCTGTCTCACCCAATCTAGGGTTATCAACCACGTTTTGCCTTATGGGTTTTGTGAGACAGGTTTTGGTAGATCGAATTATTTTGAAAAATTATGATTTATGTAGAAAAAAATTGAATTAATTTTGAAAACAGTTGATTTTGAGTTTACCTTTTAAGAAAAAATGTTTGAATCTACAATTAACTGAAAATTTGTGTTAGATTCGAATTTGACAAAGAATAATTTGAATTTGAATTTCAAAAATTGGCTTCCAGGTCTTGGCGAGGCACTAGGCCTTCTTTGGCCGTAGCTTTATTGGATCATCAACCCTTTCCTTGACAAAGTCTTTTAATGAAATTTCATTTTCTAAACTATTTTTTGAAAAATTCTGGTCTAACTAGTTTGGGTCTTGGATCGGTAGCTTCGGCTAGTTTCCCCAATTTAAAGAGACCAAGTAGAGTATACTTGACCTTATTAGAAGAGGCTTCCCTAATGTACTATCATCTCACCGCCACCCAATATTATGTTGTTCAAATTTCAGTTAAGTTGGTTTAGTCCTTAAACTAACCATTCCTAAGTCTAAGCAAGGTAAATTGCTGAAATTAAATAAACAAGCAATCATGCAATTTGAAAACAAGAATTGAAATTTATCTAACTATAAATATTGTTTTTAATTTAGCTTCCCCTGGACTAAAGCCACGACAATGGTTCGGCAAGATGTGAATCTTGTCCTTGGGGAACCAATACTGATTTGATCCAGTTTGTTTGTTCAGGTACAGTTTGGGTACCCATGCCTGAACTTTAGGTCTGGACTGGTTCAGTACAGCATAGTAGGATCTTTATCTAGATTTGGTTCTATAGCCTAGTCCGGATCGATTTAGAATCGACTTCTGTTTTCCAAGAATCATGTCAAGACCCTTGGAACCAGAAGTGAACCGTTCTAAGGCTGATCTAAGGTCCTTGACTTGAGTTTTCAAGGAGGAGTTCTCTTTCTCAAGTTTTTCAACTTGAGTAGAGATTCCTTCTTGAACCTTCTCAGTTAACGATCTAGAGTCAGCTCCCTCTTTTAGGAGTTTTACTTCCTGTCGGAGAGATTCGACTCGGAGTTTAGCTTTCGCCAAATCTCGAGAAAGATAGGAAATTAATTCATTTAACTGATTTCTTGAAAAACCACTTACAGTTATTTCGCCGTCCTCTGAGAATGTAAGTTTGCCGTCGTCCGGCTCCGATTCTGATTCGGTCTCGATTCCTTTTGAGGCGATTAGTGCGAGCAGGTTCGACTGTGGAGCCTCTTCTTCTTCTTCTTCGGAGGACTCATCCCACGTTGCCTGAAGTGCCTTCTTCTTTCTCATCTTCTTCGTTTCCTTTAGGTTGGGGCATTCAGTCTTGTAGTGGCCCTTCTTCTTGCACTCGTGACAGGTCACGTTGAGTTTGTTCTTTTCATTTGAGGGTTCAGCTGGTTCTTCCTTTCTTCGGCTGGATTTTCTTCTGTTGGTCTGGTTTTATAACTCTTTGTAGTAGTTCCGGGCTAGCCGAACCAACTTAGGCCGATCTCCCTCGCTTTCTTCTGAGTCTGAATCTGAATTAGACTCGGGTGCAGGTTGAGGCTTCTTCTTGGTTGTCTCTCCAGCTTTACCTGCAACAAAGGCAATGCCTTTCTCGCCCAGATTGCAGTTAGTATGCTCATGCAATTCTAATTCAGAAAATAGTTCATCTAACTTAATTTTTGAAAGATCCCTTGAAACTTTGTACGCATCTATCATAGATGCACACAAGGTGTTTCTTGGGAAAGCGTTAAGGGCGTACCTTATTAGGTCACGATTTTCTACCTTGTGACCGATAGTGTGTAGTCCGTTCATTAACTCTTGAATTCTGGCGTGGAGCTGGGCTGCTGTTTCGTTGTCGTTCATCTTGATCGTGTACAGCTTGTTCAGGAGGAGATCTCTCTTGCTGATTCGGGTGTCGGAGGTTCCTTCGTGTAGTTCGATCAGCTTACCCCAGAGTTCTTTGGCGCTGCTGAATGGACCCACCCGGTTCAGCTCTTCTTTGGTTAGGCCGCATTGGAGTGTTTGGGTCGCTTTGGCATCGACTTCAATTTTCTTTTTGAGTGCAGCGTCCCATTCAGTGTAAGATTGTTGTACTCCGTCAGCATTCCTTGGTATTTCCAGTCCTGACTGGATGATTATCCATATGTCCACCTGAGTTTTCAGGTGGACCTCCATTCTGCTCTTCCAGTAGGAGAAGTCCTCCCCACTGAAGAGCGGCGGTCTTGCGGTACTGAAGCCTTCTTGCATGGCCATTTAAGAATTTACTGAAAAAGACAGAGAAAAGGAGAAAATGTCCCAAGACTTGGTCTTGGATTAGCAGTGCGGGTCAAAGAAGAATAAAATTATCGAGTGGTGTTGCACCAATCTCGATTAAGGATAAAAATTAAAAAAAAACAATTCGAAGAAAAATCCAAAAAATTCTCAAATTGGTGGTTGCACCAAATTTGAGCTTCCCCGCTCTGATACCATTTGTTGGATCGAGAATAACAATAGAGGGGGGGTGAATATCGTAAAATGTTTTCGGATAAACCTTTAAGAGAATAAGGAACGGAAATTAAAAACACAAAGAAAGACACGAACACAAGGATTTACTTGGTTCGGAGTCGCGGTCGGCTCCTACTCCAAGGCCCACGGTCCTTGATCGTTTACTGCGGGCAATTCTATAATACGCAAAGTGTTTTACAGAGAATGGTACAGAAATTTTGCAGTAAAAGAAAACAGAGTTACTCTTCGTGATCGACGCCTGGTATGGATCGTACTTCGGTGCGTAAGGTCGTCGTCGGCGCTTCAATTTTGAGATGGAAGGTTTCTGGAGCAGAGCGCTTGAGTTGAAGAGCGTAGTAGCGTTGGAAAGATGTCTTGAGAAGGCTTGGGGGTCGAGTCCTTTATATAGTGAACCTGGGGGCACCCGGGACGTTGGGGGCACCCTCCACGTGTCACCTGATCCGGTAAACTCTCGGTCAGCCGTTATCCCTCCAAGATCAGGCTGAGGTTTGACCGGGGTCGCCCGGGACGCAGGGGGCGCCCGGGTTGACTCGGTCCGCTGGCTTCTCGCTGGCTTGACTTTATCCGCTTCGTTGGCTTGAGCCCGGGGCGCCCGGGAGCATGGGGGCGCCCGGGAGCATAAGCTTCCGAAGCGTTTTCTTGCTTAACTTGTTTTGCTTTGACCTTGGGGGCGCCCGTGACACTGGGGGCGCCCCTGCCCAACTGCTTGCCCCTCTCCTTTGGGGCGTTCTGAGCTGCAGAGACACATTCCTTCGGTCCTGCATCCAACGTTAATCCAAAACAACACACAGCAATAGAATATTAGGTTTATACAACCTTAGCTGTCTTGGTTCTGACTTTGGGTCTCCAAAATGGAGTCCTAGGGCGAACCGACGCCTACTGTTCCCTCAACGGGGAACGCGTCCTCACCTACTCCTCTCAGGAGAATTTACCTGTTACCAACCGGCTCCTCCGGTTGGACTTTTGCCCAGCAGTCTTTCGCCATGTGCCTAGCTGTCCTTCGCCTGGTGCCTAGCAGTCCTCCGCCAGGTCTTCGTGACCAAGCCGTCCTTCACCTGGTGCCTAGCAGTCCTTCGCTAGGGCTTCGGTTCCCAGCAGTCCTTTGCCTGGTGCCTAGCAGTCCTTCGCTAGGTCTTCGACTCCTAGCAGCCCTTCGCTAGGTGCCCAGCAGCCCTTCACTGGGTCTTAGGGTTCTGATGCCTAGCAGTCCTTCGCTAGGTGCCTAGCAGTCCTTCGCTAGGACTTCAATCTGCACACTCAAGTAGCATGTTAGATAAACATAACATCTTAACTTTTGAACCCTTTTGCCATTATCAAAATACAGGTTCGACTTGGGTGCTGTCTGCACTATCACCCTGAGATATCCCTGACCGGGAAGCCTCGGCTCGGCTCTCAGGGGACGCGTGGCGACCCACGCTCCCTGAGATGTCCCTAACTGGAAAACCTCGGCTCGGTTCTCAGCGGACACGTGGCGACCACGCTCTCTGAGATGTCCCAGATCGGGAAGCCTCGGCTCGGCTCTCAGCGGACGCGTGGCGACCCACGCTCCATGAGATGCCCCTGACCGGGAAGCCTCAGATCGGCTCTCAGCGGACGTGTGGCGACCCACGCTCCTTGAGATGCCCCTGACCGGGAAGCCTCGGCTCGGCTCTCAGCGGGCGCCTGGCGACCCACGCTCCCTGAGATGTCCCTGACCGGGAAGCCTTAGCTTGGCTCTCAGCGGGCGCGTGGCGACCCACGCTCCCTGAGATGTCCCTAACCTGGAAGCCTCGGCTTGGCTCTCAGCGGGCGCGTGGCGGCCCACGCTCCCTGAGAGGTCCCCCGACCGGGAGGCCATATTCTCGCTCCATGCGAGCCTTACCCTCGGATTGGCTTTCAGCCGGACGTGTGGCGGCCCACGCTCCCTGAGAGGTCCCCCGACCGGGAGGCCATATTCTCACCCCGTTCGAGCCTTACCCCCGGACCGACTCTCGGTCGAGCGCACGGCGGTCCCTGCTCCCTGAGGAGACTCCGATCATGCATTCTGGCTCTTGCCTTGCGGGCAGGTCGAAAGAAGGATCAGCTCCCAGCTCGGTCCTCGATCCCTGGACGTTGTCTAAACCATTCGCCTCACTTCTGGTCCGCATACGGGCTACAAGCAACTAAGTCTTCATGACTACGATAACCTAACTTCTTGATCAGGCGCGCTCCAGCCAATTCTAGGATGGTTCACGGAACCACCACGGTCCTAAGATTTCCGCCGTGCTCGCCCAATTGGGGAACACTGAGGTAGTATTACATACTCGCAGAAACCTAAGCGCTCAACCACATTCTGACCCCAGTAACTGATACATAGCGACCCTGACATTACGGGCACTCGCCGGCCAGAAGAGAGCAGATGTGCATTCCCCCTCCCCCCCCCCCCCCCCCCCCCCCCCCATTCGGGTCGCGTACGCTCAAGCACCAAACACACATGGGCAGGAGTATACAAGAAGGAAGATGATAGAAAAAAGTAGAAGCATTCATAGATGTCAACACGGTCTCCACCTACACGAGGAAAATAGAAAAGAGCAGCACTAGACTACGGTTTAGGCACAGAAGACTGTGACGCAGCCCGACCCTGAATCTTCACCAACTCCTTTTGAGTTGCGTTCAGTTGGGTGTCTAGAGCCGCTCGGTGCTTTCGCACCCGTGAGAGGTCGCTTAAGCAACCGGCTAGTTCTCCTTCCTTAGCCTTCAGGTCGGCACGCAGCGTCGTAGCCGATTGGCCAGCCTCCCGGAGCTCCGCCTTGACCTTGGCCAGCTCCTCATGGGCCTGTAACTCCAAAGCTCGAGCCTGACGCTCGCTATGCTCCAGGAAGGCAATTTGTCGCCGCATCTGGATAGTCGACGCCCGAGCTGCATTCAACTCCGCCAGGCATTCCTGAAGTTGGGCCTCAGCGTGGACGACACGCCCTTGAAGGGTTGCATTCTCAGCCCGTAGCGTGTTCCAGGCCTCGTCACCTGGTTACAGCTGCGTACAACAAAGCTGAGCCTCCAGCTCCTCCCTTCGGGACTCTGACTGACGAAGGGACCAAGTCTGAGTGACAATGGAAATGCCCATATTGTAGATTGCGCTGATTAACTGCAAAGAAAGCGAAAGGTTAGCCGGGAAAGAATCGGACGAGCAAGAGCTATCAGAGAAGCATACCTGACAAACCTCCGCCACGACGCCATTGGCTCTGTTAATGGGGTCCTGACGGTCAAATGCCCGAAGACCATGGTATAGATGGTCGCTCAAGGGGCGTATATATGTGCTACCCGGGCAAACCCCAGTGGCTCAGAAACAAGAGTCTCGTAGGCAGTACAAGGGTCTGCCCGTGATGGAAGGATCAGGTGTAACGGACCAGGGCCCATGACTCCCTCGGGGAGGGAAGGAAGGGGCCTATCGGTTCGCATACTCGAAGAATCGGCCGGAGTCGAAGAAGGCATCGACAGAGCATCCCCTGGAGCAGAAGAAATTGGGACAAGGGGCGCAGGCGCCGGCAGAACCGGAATCCTCGGCGAAGGAGAAGAAGAGGGGGTTCTCCGCGGAGAGGTGGTCGTGGTCCCAAAGGGAGGCGAACGGTCGCCTGATTGATCCCGATGGTGCCTGGTCTCCAATGGACAAGGATCCGCGTCCGAAACCTCAATCTCAGAATCCGACGTCTCCCCCTCCGGCGCTTTACCCCTACTCAAAGAAGAGACGTCAGTAGGATTTACCGCCGGGGAAGGAGATGCTGAAGTAGCTGACGGAGCGTTAGCCGGATCAGCAAGCATAGCCGCCAGCGCTGCCGTAAACGCAGCCTCATCCTCGGCAAGCCCTGCTTTCAAGGAGTCAGCCAACATTCTGGAGAAGATACCAGGACACCGGAAGAGGTGGCTAAGAAGAGGAGGAAACTGAGGAGTATAGGGAAAACGAAAGTGGCGAGGAAGATAATCGCTGACGCCTATATAGGGAATGGCGACCAATCCCAGCCGTCAGAAAATGGGTTGCAAGGAATAGGTAGATCTCCTCAGAACCCTCTGATGGGGCCTGCAAGGAGACATGGGGGCACGATAAGATGCAGGCAATCCCGACGAACAGTCGTTTCGCTACCCAAGGCAATCAAAACAGGTGGCTGAAGCTTCGGCGCCTGAGAAACCACTGAACATGAGACAAGTGTCCCTGCCAATTAATGCAGTCCTCATGCGAGAGGGATAGGGGGGGATAGACAGGCTGCCAGCCAGGCGGCCTGAACAAAAAAGGGGTAGGTTGACCTAAAATCCCCACGGGCTAGCTCCTGCTAATCCCTTGGCCCGGGTCTCAGTCGGACGCGTGGTGGCCTATGCTCCCTGGATTCAGCTCGGCCAAGAGGCCAAATCCCCATGGGCTAGCTCCCGCTAATCCCTTGGTCCAGGTCTTGGTCGGACGCGTGGCGACCCACGCTCCCCGGATTCAGCTCGGCCAAGAGGCCAAATCCCCACGGGCTAGCTCCTGCTAATTCCTTGGTCCGGGTTTCGGTCGGACGCGTGGCGGCCCACGCTCCCCGAATTCAGCTAGGCCAAGAGGCCAAGTCCCCACGGACTAGCTCTTGCTAAATCCCTTCGCTCTGGCCCCAGATGGGCGCATGGCGACGCATGTCCCCTGATCGGCCACAGCTAAACGGCCAGATATTCACGCACGGGTACAGGCCCGAAGCCCGCGACTCGACCCTTGGGTGGAGGCGTAGCGAGCCATGTGCCCCGGATGATGGCCAGGCGAAAAGCCCATCCCACGTACCCACACGACTCATCAATGGATGAGCCCTCGGGCCAGCGGAGGTGGTGCCCGGGTGTTTAACTAGAACACCCGCGAAGACTAGTAACCCGAGCGTGTGCTTGTCCAAGCCACAAACACTTAAAACTTTCCTCGCTTAAACGTCCGTACTAAAGGCTGCAAAAACCACGCCGATGATTCGGCTTTGCGTTAGACTCACTCTCACTATTACTTGGATCCTCAATATTTGAATGTAAAGGCAGCCACGATCGATACATAGTAAGCAAAGGAGGAAATTTACATTCAGAAAGAAGGTGCATTACAAAATCGGGGGCTCGATGTCCTCCTCACTGAAAGAAAAAGAAAACGAGAGGCACGACCCTCACTTGAAAGGTTGTTTTGTTATGTCTGGCAGGTCTTTGGACATATCTTGAAGCTGAACGGCTGTGGGGGGCATGTCAGGGGATAGGTACCCACCCGGTTTAAGTTGCCGGAGGGTGCTAATTCCTTGATGCATCACTACATCCCGAAGTCGCCGGGAGATCTCATCTGTATGAGCCTTGGAATCGATACACTCAAGCCTATGTGCCTCCAACCGATCAACTTCCGCCTCCTTATAGGAACGAAGCTCCACCAGCTCGGTCGAGTCGCGTCCCAGGACGCTTGGCGCTTGCGCAGCTCCTCCAACTCCTCCTGGGCCGCATCCTAGGACGCTTGGCATCCGCGCAAATCCTGTAGTTGGTCCTGCAATGAACCAACTTCTTGATCCTTAGCCGCTAGTTGCGCCCGCAAAGGTTGAACAACCTCACTTGCCCAACGGAGCTCGACCTTGGTCTTCAGAAGATCCGCTCGCAGTTCCTCCTTGTGTCTGCAATCACGGAGCTGCGCTTGCTCGGCCTAGGCAACTCTGTGTTGCGCTTGAACCGCCTCGGCGTCAACCGAGACAATTTGTGCTTTGGCGGTCTCTAGCTCCTCCTGAGTTTGACTCAGTAAGTCTTGAAGGTCAATAACTTCTGCCCTCAAGTTTTTAGAGAGTCGTTGTCAGAAACCAGCTAGGTATGCCGAAGTCGGGCTTCAAGATCCTCCACACGCCGCTCGGCATGATACCAGGCCTTGGCGTGGCTCAGCATGGATATGCACATGATGAAGCCTTGGGCCTAAGACTGCAAAAAGAAGATCGGGTAACGTCTCAACCGAAGAAAGTGTAAGGCACATAACAGCTCGTAAACACATACCTGTGTGGCTGTAGCCATGAAATCGTCCGCCCAGACGCTCGGGCCACCCGAGCTGCCCGCTCGCAGGCCAGCCAGAAACCAATTTGCCACTATACCATACAGTCGGACATCTTGCGACCATATGGGGGCTGTGCCGCTTTGCACCGTCATGCTCAGGAGCAAGTCAGATAGAGAGGGTGACAGCATGTGCAGCGGGCCTTCGCTCGCAAGCTCTTCCGGTCGGGTCAGGAAAGCCTCCCCTAATGGGGCAACAGCCGACCCCAACGGGAGCACTGAAGGAGAAGGGGGTGGCAGTGTCGGGGAGTCGGTCATTGACGCCTTACCCTTTTGCCTCTTGCTTAGCCGACTAGAAGAAGCTTCCGCGGGGTCGGCTGAGTCGGGCACGAACCCATCATCACATGGTCGCCTCAGCAGACGACTCAGAGTTCGAGTGTCCTCTGGGCTGGACTGGGAGACTTCCTCATCCTCAAGCGTGGGGGCAGCACGATGAGAGGCGTGCGACTTAGAGCCAGAGAGAGCCGCCTCCTGCTCTGCCAGCTGCTCTGCCAGCTGCTCTGCCCGCAGTTCTTGTTCAGCTCATTGTTCGGCTGCACGCGCCTCTTGCTCTTTCATCAGCCTCAAGATACGCGCCTCCATCTCCATGGACTCCAGTCCATAACCCTCCTCGGGGGCAGCCGGATACATCATCTCGGCTACCAGGCAAACCATGGTTAAGTAGCATTAAAGGGATGAGAAAGAGAAAAAGAATGCTTACCGAGAGAGGCAGGCAGAAGAAACGGCGCGGGACTGAGTCCGAACTCAGACAGAATGTTCTCACAGTAACGACATGATGGAGAAGTGTCGACCCCCGAGCACGGAGAGGGCAAGCTCGAATGGAGGGAATTTTCGGGGATTAGTATGGCGAGGAGGCATCCGAGAGATGTTTAGCAAAAAGCCGATCGACCAGGTCGGGGGCGCAACAGGACGAATATAAAAATACCTTTCCTTCCAACCCTTGCTGGAAGATGGAAGCGAGGACAGGAAGGAAGTACCAGGAAGGGCTTGGAAGTAAAACTCGCCCAACTCTTGCCTTTTTAGACAAAAGAAATAGTAAAAGATATCGGCTCGAAGGGGAATCCGATACAGTTGGAAGATAATAGCCGACCCACAGAGGAGACAGATGGAATTAGGGGTTAATTGGGACAAATTAAGGAGGAGGTGACGACAAACCAAGGCGATGAAGTGGTGGATTGGAAAACACAGTATGGCCTATAGGTGATCTCTATTGAGGCAATCTGTGGTCCGGAGTGACCAAGTGTTTTGATGTTTGGGTAAAGGATTTAAGTTATGTTTACCCTTGTGTTCTTATATGTGTATGTTGAGTGTGCAGGTTGTACAGGTACACATATTGACTTGACGAGACGATCTCGGTATGGTGAAGGGTGGCATGGAGACAAGCTAGAGGCTTGTGTGCACCTGAGAGACCTTGGTGGAGTAGGGACGATGAGCTGAGGGGAGTGGACTTCGAGGCGTACGTGAAGGGTGGCATGGAGGCAAGCTGTAGGCTTACGTGCGGATCCGAGGGACGAGGGACGAAGATGAAGAGGGCGCGAAGGCAATAGTCGAGGTTGCGGAAGATGAGTCAGTCGAGTCGTGAGGGTACGAGTGTTGTGTGATTGTACTCGGGAAAGTCCTTGTAGCGACCCGACCTCTTACTGTCTTCAGACGGATCGTTACTTTTCTCTATTTCTCGACTCTAATACATGACTAAAAGAAATGCGGAAATCTTTTCTTTTTAAACTTCTAAATTCATCTAACAATTATATTCTAACTTAAGCAGTCATGTATATTAATACCATGCCTTATTTTTTTTTTCTCAAAGCCCATAGCATAAAACCTGTCGAAACAGCCTTACCCTTCAGAATTTGCCTGTATCAGTCGACTGATGACGTCATCAGTCGACTGATACGGCTGATAGCAGTTTTACAGGTTTCGGCTTTGGCTTTCCAAGGCCCTTATTCCTTCAATTTCGAGCCATATCAAACTACAACATCATTTCTATGCTCTATGTTAGTTTCCTAAACGATTTAGCCAATCAAACGAATCCATAAACTTGAAGTTAAGACTTTTATGGAGGAAAACAAACTAAACAAGTTTATATAAACTTAAACATTAGAGTTTGTATCAAACTTCACTTCTAACTATTTAAACTCATCATACAAGGTTCTATAATATTGCTAAAGCATTATGGAATGAGAAAACAACTTTTCTAAACATACTTAAGCAATAAAACTTGATTCAAAAAGGAAATTGATACTAACTTGGCACAAACACCTTTTCCTCTAACAAAGTATCAATATCTTTAACTACTCACTTTTCTACTCATCCAATGCAATCATAAAATTATATAAGCTAAATGGAATGACATGGAATCTTTACTCTAAGAAATTGAGCATGTAAAACTATCCAAAACTCAAATACTCTATAATCTCCATAAGCAAGGACTTGAAATTTGAATAAACTTAAACATTTCAATTCAAATAGCTAAATTGTCTTGTGCTTAAGATCTCCCCATAATCAGCCACCACACACACTCTACTCAGCACCGCCTCGTCGTCTTCCTTCAGAATTGCTTGCCTTTACCTTTATCTGCAATAAGAGGAAGATGCATCTATAAGCAAAAAGCTTAGTAAGTACTATCTAGCTCACAAAATCTCGAAATATGCAAACATGCTTCTAGAACGATATAAAAATCATATGAGATACTGATATGCTTGAAAGAAAGCTAAACTAAACATGTATAACTCAAAACATGCATACTCAAGCAATAAATAATCTCAATCTACTTTTCTTGGCTCAACTTGAAACTTTAGCTATTCTTTATCTTTTGAAAACTTTTTGTATTTTCGAAAACTTTGCTAAAGCATATACTTGAAAATACTAATCACTTGGATCCACTGAAGACGTAAGTACCATCTGAATGCGCGTTCCCTAAAAGGTTGGGGTAGCGAGCCACCAATCCTAATAGAGCAGACCTTGGTCTACCAGGGCCAAGACCTTGGAATTGGACACCTGGATTTCTTTAACGACGCCCTTGGACGCCGGGTACTGGCCTTATAAAATAAAATAGCTTTTCTTTCTTTTCTTTCTTATCTGTAAATGCCTTGGCATTTTCTGGAGCACCTTGCGTGCTAAAAATCCCTAAGTCTTGACTTTTGGGGATTTTCTTAAGGCCTTGGCCTTCTCTTTTCTTATCTTTATCTTCTTTTCTTTTCTCATAGCTTTTCTTGGTCCCTAATCTCATATAGGGTGCTTATCAAACATATACAAGCATATAAGAACTAAGATCACATGCAAAAACTAAAGCAAAAAGGAAAAATTCTCTTTTAAAAACTTTTAAAGGAAATTCTCGCGGTAAAACCGCCTCTTACTGCAGGTGAGCAGTACTTACATTGATATCTTGGACTTACAACCAAGATTGAGGTCTAGAACTCGGGAGAAACTCAAGATCTCGAAGAATTCTTCACGTCTACGCGTTCCTCTCGTCGCGGGGATCCCGAATATAGGATTATCTCTTGGAGAAGGGTCTCGGCCGGCCCTCTTGACCTTGGTTTGCGTGCGCACAAGAGAGGAGAGGGAGAGGGGTCGGCGCAGCTGTTGGGGAGGGAGAGGGTTTGAGAGAAAATAAAACAACTCTCTTTAAGTACCTATTTATACTTAAGGTTCGGATTAACTTAACTATAGCTTAAATATCTATCATTCTTTCCTTTTCTGTGCTTGAAACCCTTAGCCCGGCTGGTTGTGTGCGCTTGCTGTTTCGGTGGTGGTCGCTGGTTCGATCCCCCACCGCTGCACTTAACCGGTTTTTATTATTTTCCATTTTCTTTTTCTTTTCTTTTTCCAAAAATACCAAACGGACTCGGAAAATTCCATAAAAATACTCTAAAAATTCCTAAAAATATCTAGAATATTTCTAAATCATTTCTAAATAATTTTAAGGACTTTAAGAACTAAAAATGGAAATTTTGGGGCGTTACAATCCCCCATACCTTATAAAAAGTTCGTCCTCGAACTTAGAATAACTCTGGATATCGTTCTCTCATGCTGTCCTCACGTTCCCAAGTAGCCTCTTCATGCTTTTGATTCTGCCAGATGACCTTCACTAGTGGCACTTCTTTGTTTCTTAATCTTTTAACTGCTTTGTCCACTATCTGTGTCGGTCTGCTCTCATAACTAAGATCTTCTTGGATCTGTACTGACTGAGGCTGAATCACTTGGCTAGGGTCGTGAATACACTTCTTCAGCATAGAGACATGAAATGTACTGTGGATAGCTGACATCTCCTCTGGTAAGTCCAGCTCATAGGCTACCTTCCCAACTCTCTTTATAATCTTGTAGGGTCCTATGTAACGAGGACTTAGCTTACCCTTCTTACCAAATCTCATCACTCCCTTCATAGGAGCGACCTTGAGAAATACTGAATCTCCAACTTCGAATTCAAGTGGCCTACGGCGTGTGTCAGCATAACTTTTCTGTCGACTCTGGGCAGTCTCAATCCTCTGGCGGATCGTCTGAATAGCCTGAGTGGTCTCGTCTATAAGCTCAGTCTGGCTGTCTAGTCCTGACTCCATCTCTTTCTTCTCACCAGCTTCTTGCCAACATATGGGTGATCTACATTTCCTGCCATATAATGCCTCATAAGGTGCCATCCTGATGGTGGCCTGATAGCTATTGTTGTAGGCAAACTCAGCTAAGCACAGAAATTTGCACCAACTACCTTTAAAGTCCAACGCACAAGCCCTGAGCATGTCTTCTAAAATCTGATTTACTCTCTCTGTTTGTCCATCTGTCTGGGGATGGAAGGCTGTGCTGAACTGAAGTTTGGTGCCTAGGGCGTCCTGAACACACCTCCAAAAATGGGAGATGAATCGCCCATCTCTGTCAGAAACGATCGACTTCGGAACTCCGTGAAGCCTGATTACTTCTTTCACATATAGCTGTGCTAACTGCTCTACCGAATGCGATAACTTGATGGCTAGGAAGTGGGCAGACTTGGTCAATCTGTCCACTATCACCCAAATTGCATCGTGTCCATGGGTGGTTCTTGGAAGACCTGTGATAAAGTCCATGGATATTTCTTCCCACTTCCACTCTGGAATGGGAAGTGGCTGTAGAACTCCTCCTGGTCTCTGGTGCTCTGCTTTGACCCTCTGGCAGGTCAAGCAGGTACTGATATATCTGGCCACGTCTCGCTTGAGTCCAGACCACCAGAACCTTTCTTTAAATCTTGATACATCTTGGTAGAACCAGGATGCATAGAGTACGGGGTACTGTGGGCCTCCTCTAGAATATTCTTTCTTAGTTCCTCATCATTGGGGACGCAAAGGCGGTCTCCAAAATAGAGGATGCCACTGTCTGATACTCGAAACTCTGAATTTTCTGCTTCTTGGATCCCCTGCTTGATCTTCTGGATTTCTGGGTCTTGATCTTGCTTTCCTTGTATATCTATAAGCAGGGTTGACTCTAGGGTCAATGCAGAAAATTGCCCAACCATAACCTCGACTCCAAAATCTTTTATTTCTTTCTGAAGTGGTAGAGACAGTGATGATAAGGACATCAGTGCCGCACAGGATTTCCTGCTCAGTGCATCTGCCACTTTATTAGCTTTACCTGGGTGGTAGAGGATTTCACAGTCATAATCTTTGACCAACTCTAGCCACCTGCGCTGCCTCATATTCAGATCTTTCTGAGTGAAGAAGTACTTCAAACTCTGATGGTCTGTGAAGATTCTGCACTGCACTCCATACAGGTAGTGTCTCCAGAGCTTCAGTGCGAAAACCACAGCTGCTAGCTCAAGGTCATGCGTAGGATAATTCTTCTCGTAGTCCTTGAGCTGTCTGGAGGCATATGCTATTACTTTACCATCTTGCATGAGGACAGCTCCAAGGCCCATCTTGGATGCATCACTGTAGATGTCAAAGGCCTTGTCACTCTCTGGAACAGTCAGGATGGGAGCACTGGTCAGTCTCTTCTTCAGCTCTAGAAAACTGTGCTCGCATTTATCTGACCATTCAAACTTCTTGTTCTTTCTGGTCAAGGCTGTGAGTGGAGAGGCTATCCTGGAAAAGTCCTCCACAAATTTTCTGTAATATCCTGCCAGGCCTAAGAAGCTTCTGATCTCACTGGCACTCTTGGGTCTACACCAGTTGCTGACTGCTTCTATCTTGGCTGGATCAACTTGAATGCCTTCTTTGGATACAATGTGACCTAGGAAGGTCACCTGATTTAGCCAAAACTCACACTTTGAGAATTTTGCATAGAGCTTCTCCTGCTGAAGGATCTGCAGCACTATCCTCAAGTGTGTAGCATGGTCCTCTGGAGTCTGTGAGTATATGAGAATATCATCAATAAACACAATGACGAATTTATCGAGATACTCCCTAAAGATGTGGTTCATCAGCTCCATGAAGACTGCTGGAGCATTGGTTACTCCAAAAGGCATTACTACAAATTCATAGTGGCCGTATCTTGTCCTGAAGGCCGTCCTGGGAATGTCACTTTCTTTAACCTTCAGCTGATGATACCCAGAACGTAGATCTATCTTCGAGAACACTGTAGCCCCTTTGAGCTGATCAAATAAATCATCTATTCTAGGAAGGGGGTACTTGTTCTTGATGGTCACCTTGTTCAGAGCTCTGTAGTCTATGCACAGACGCATAGACCCATCCTTCTTCTTGACGAAAAGTACAGGAGCTCCCCAGGGTGAATGACTCGGGCGAATGAAGCCCTTGTCTAGTAGCTCCTGGAGTTGCTCTTGTAATTCCTTCAACTCTGCTGGAGACATACGATATGGGGCCTTCGAGACCGGACCGGTACCGGGCACTAGCTCGATCTCGAATTCCACTTCTCTGTTGGGAGGTAGTCCAGGTAATTCTTCTGGGAACACTTCTGGATATTCGCAGACTACCCGTACATCTCCTGCTTGAGTTCTTCTTTTGCTTCTGAGTCCACTATGTGTGCAAGAAAACCAGCACACCCTTGCTCTAGCATCTGGTGGGCTGCCAAGGCTGAGAGAAATTTCTGAGTCTTCCTCCTTGGGGCTCCTTGAAATTCGAATGGTGGTTCTCCCTCTGGGCTGAAAACCACCTTCCTTCTACGGCAGTCCACTGAAGCGCTGTACTTACTGAGGAAATCCATGCCCAGTATGATGTCGAAGTCCTGCATCGCAAGGACTATAGATCGACATGTAGCTCTCGGTCTGAAATCTTGATTAGCACAGCCCG